>CABHPP010135455.1:0-20310 GCA_902168425.1 Peromyscus attwateri | reverse complement strand
AGGGGTTTCTGCTACCAGTTAACTGCTCTAGGCTCAGTCAGGCTCCTTGTCTGTAAAATAGATGTGGTGACAGAAGACAGGGGACAGTGGGAGCGGAAGTGTCTAGCCAAGGGCACCCGGTGGTGTAACACTCCCTTGGGTTTGCCCATGTGCTGAGGAAGACCCGGCTGTCTCCTTTCTTTGAGAAGCAGCAGGTTCCCAAGCACAGAGTGGTACAAGCTAGCCACCTGTGTGCTGAGCACCTCCTTTCCCAGGAAGAGGAAGGCAGTGGTCCTCAATCACTCTCCCCAGGAGAAGGCAGCCGAAGGGAAGGCCACAACACCCTGGGAGATGCCATGCATAATTGCTAATAAGCAGGCGTGACCAAGCCTTAACAATAATTAAAGTCACCAACTGAGAACTTGTCCATTTCGGGGTCTAATGGTTTTTCAGCACATTAAACATTAAAGGGGTAATCACCTCGCATGCACCAGTGCCCACGAGGCCAACCTGTCTTTCTTGCTGATGGCAGGGAACTGTAGGCAGAGCCCCAGGCAGAGGCTAGGAGGAGGAGGGTCTCTTCCTCTACCATGGAGTTCTGAGTATAAGACACCATCAGGCTAGAGAAGCCAGTCTCAGATGGAAGGAAGGCCTCCAGGGGGTCTTGATTTGTGTCTCCTGGAATAAGGTCCTCAGAATCTGAATGAGGTCAGGCTCCTGGGTCAAGAAAGCCCTCCTAAACCCCTTCCTATCCTGCCTCCACTGATGCTGCTTCAAGAAAGGATGCGCCAGTGCCCCTCAACATCACCTGCCTGGTGCCCGCTAGAGCAACTGTACCTCTCTCTTCATATGGGAGCAGGTCAGGTTCGGGGCATTTAGGGTAAACTGAGTCCTCCATAACTCCAGGCACCATGTTGGGTTCTTTTGCTGTCTCTTCTTTAGTCTCATGGGAGTTCTAAGGTGAATCTGGCTGCTGTCATTGTTCAGCCAACAGGTGGGCTTAGAGGAGTGATTAATTCACCCAAGATGACTCAGTTCTAAAAGGAGGGGTCAGTTGCAAGCCCAGACTAAACCTTCTCCAGGTCTGCACTCTTTAGAGAAACGCGAAAATGCAGATGGATTGACCTGACTCTCCACATGCCCTCCAGAGACCGTTCCAAACCATGGGCTCAGGACTGCTTTCCTTACCAACATCAACTTAGGGGAAGAAGAAATGGGTCCCGATCTGGGTTTGGAGGACTTAATTCCTGAAGCTGCAGCCATGGTCCTAACAGTAAAACCTGGGGAGAGTTTCCCAAACCTTTCTATGCCTCTGTTTTCTCTCCTGAGAAATGGAGAGAGTATTCTCTGCTTTTCAGGAATTTTAGAAGGGATGACATTCATCACTATCATCGCCATCATCAACACCACCATCATCCATCTTGACTTTCCGATGTCACCCATTGATGACCAGCCAATAGCAGGCATGTGGATAATAAAGTCAAGTTGGCCCCTAATCCATTCTACGTTAATTATGTGTCATACGTGTGTATTTCATCCCTTCATCAGTGATGTCTCCTTGGGTATCGTTATATGAGCCCTCCTGTTGACAAATTTCGCAGGAGCAATGAACACACTGGTCAGGACTTGCATTCCACCCTGACCTGCAGGATTAGTTTCTCCAAGAGGAAAGTTTATGGCATTTGTCTTCAGTGAGTCCCATTCTTGATCTTCTCTTGCTGCCCCTTGGGTGCTACAGGGCACTTCATTCCAGCACACCCCTAGCCCATTTCTCCTGTACTCTAGAACTTTCCAAGCCTCACCTCCCATCAGGATGCAGCTGACCTGTGATACACGCTCTCTCTGCTAATTCCTTTGTATTTTACAAGGTCATTAAGCTTGTCTCAGCCTCTAAAGGTAACACGTCTTTGGGATGAAGGGGACATAATGGCCTTGACCCCACTAAAGACATCTGTATTAATCTCCTCTGCTTAAGTAGAACAGTCTCTAAGCACAAAAGTCAGTCTAGATAAGTGGTCCAAGCTAGGGTTCATTTGTACCCGGAAGTGTATCACCTTGCAAATGGTCCACTACACAGGCTTTGGGGCTTGGAAAGCGCTTTTGACCAGAACCCTGAATTCTATCACACTGTCTGACACTTGGAACTGGACCAACGTTTTGATCATGTTCAAGGAGCTGATCTGATCACCAGCACATTCACACGGACATACTCAGGACCTTATTGTAGGCATCACTATCTCCCTTGGCTAAGAGGCGTCATTAATCTGGAGCGCTCTCAGCCACCACACTGAGACAGAAAAGACTCTATGTCATCTCAGGTGTGAGCCTCTGCGGCCCCTCTGTAAAGTGAGGGCACAAACACACTAGCTACAGTGGGAACCTGTATGAGAACACAGAAAAAACATGGGGCAGACATTCCTTCCTTCTAGAATTCTCTGGCCAACATCAACACCCTAAATGACAATCTGTCGACACTACAGAAGAGCAATTCTCCCTCCTCCATGAGGCCTCTCCAACATCAGGAAGCTCATGTATAGCTTCCCTGGGATTTCTCGGCACAATCTGTATACAGTCCCTTCCAACACTGACACCCCACATGGTATTACCTTTACCTCAGCATTCACCCACTCTCCTCCCTGGACTTAACATCCTCAAGAGCAGCACTAACCGTTACTTCTCTTCATGTTCTACATGTGGGGTACGTGACCGCACGAGGCCAGCCCCACAGAAAAGTTTTGCCGTCTTTCTCATCCAACACTCTAGCTTCCTGCCCTCTCCATTTACTCTGCCCCTGCAGGCTCTTGTCCGCCTATGCTCGGCCCGCTCATCAGCCATCTCTGCAAGCTCAGCCATGGTTTCCTCCATAATAAAATATGATTGGCAATAAGGCCCTGCCAGGTACAGTGTTGCAAGCCTATCACTCCAGCACTACGGAGCTTGAAGCAGGAGGATCACAAATTCAAGGTCAGCATTGGGCTACAAAAGAAGACCCTCTCAAAATAATGAAATAATAACAACAGCAATAATAATACTAATGCCTCCTCCGGGAGAGTCTTGGGTGTGGTATTGTGTTCCCTCAAATATTGTGCATGCTAATAAACTTATCTGGGGTCAGAGACAGAGCAGCCACAATATTAAACATAGAGGATAGGCAGTGGTAGCACACGCCTTTAATCCTAGCATTCCAGAGGCAAAAATCCATGTGTTCAAGGATACAGCCAAGCATGGTGACTCACGCCTTTAATCCCAGAAAGTGAGCCTTTAATCCCAGGGAGTGAGACAGAAAGCAGAAAGATATATATGGCCTGAGGACCAGAAACTAGAAGCATTTGGCTGGTTAAGCTTTTGGCCTGGTTAAGCATTCAGTCTTTCGAGAAGCAGTTCAGCTGAGACCCATTTGGATATGAGGACACAGAAGCTTCCAGTCTGAGGAAACAAGACCAGCTGAGGATCTGGCGAGGTGAGGTAGCTGTGGCTTATTCTGTCTCATTGACCTTCCAGTGTTCACCCCAATACCTGGCTCAGGTTTGATTTTATTAATAAGACTCTTTAAGATTCATGCTACACTTGGGGATGGGCCACTTTAGTTCATGAGTGGCACTCACTGTCTCTCAGCATGATTCTATGCTGTTGATCCTGTTATTTCCCATCCATCCTGTTCTCTGGTTACCATAGCCCCGACATCATTCCCCTGGAGGATGCTGCCTTCACTGCCCAGCCTGAATGGAGCTTCCTAGAAGAATTCCTACTCAGTTTTCTGACATCACCATCCTCATCCCATACCACACTACATACACACACACACACACACACACACACACACACACACACTCATGAAAGAGGTGGAAGTGGGGAGGGAGCTTATGAAAAGGACACTTTTTTCAACCATTCACGCTGCTTTAACAAAATATCTCAAACTAGATAAGTTTAAGACTACAAACATCTATAGCTCACAGTACTGGAAGCTGGAACATCTCAAATCAAGGTGCCCACAGATTATGTGTCTAGAAAAAAATCCTGTCCTTTGTCATTTTCTTGCTCTGGCCCTATAAGATACAAGTAACAAGGAGCAATCCCTCAGGTCTCTTTTATAAAAATATTTTATAAAAATATTTTCATGAGGGTGGCACCCTCATGGCTTAACTACCTCTCAAAGGCCATACTTTTAAATACTACCACTTTGGAATTAAGTTTCAGTAAATGAGCTAGGAAGGGGATGCTAACACTCAGAGACTGTCTGTCACTGCCTGGGGGACCAGCCTCCAAGCAGCACAGGGCTCAAAGGGAAATCCACAGCATCGGAGCGTACTAAGACTTTTCTATCTGAAGAGGTTAGGGAAAAAGACACTCACACACCCTCTTGATGGTTTCCTTCAGACCTTTTCTTTATTCTTCTTTTACATTCTCTTTTTTTTATTTTCCTGGTGATTTCTTTCTCTCATTCCTGATGTTTCCCTCCTAGTTCCTTCTAACTCTCTCATTCTTGATGTTTTCTTTCTAACTCATTTTAACTTTCTCATTCTTGATGTTTTCCTTCTAACTCATTTTAACTCTATCTCTATTCTTTCCCTACAGCTTATATACCCCAGCAAAATCTTTCAGACAATATAAAACTTACAATGTGGTTACACTATGTTTTTCAAGTGAATGATTACAATGAATACAAAGCAAACAATAAAAAACAGCATGTTTTCCATATCCCTTACATGATTAAACATTTTACCTATTATAGGTGAAAAACAAATTATCCCAAGAACACACATGCATTCATACTCAAGCAACTTGTTATAGATTAACCATGTGGGCAAGCAAGATATTCTTCCCAGTCGGGTCTTTTACTGGTAGGCTGCATTTTGCAATTACAAAGAAAGGGCAAATTTCTTTATTACTTATCTTGAAAGGTAATCTTATAAGGAATATTAAAGGAATCAGAAACCTAAACTTTTATATATGAAAAAGAATCAGGCAGCTCTACTTTAAATCTTTGTGGTGCATACCCATTCATCAATAGTTTCTTATATCAGGAGATTGAGGGCAGAAATGAGTATAAGGAATTAATCATCACCTTTGATCATCAACCCATCCTAGCAAGAAAAGTACATCAGCTAGTAATAATTGGGCTGATTTGTTCTTGTTCCCTGACCTTAAAGAGTTCCGCATTCAACTATGTGCCTTTCTAAAACTTTATCTTCTTGGGTTTTTCACCTCAAAACTATTTGACAAAAGCATCTTAGTCTAACTTTAAGTTATTTTCAAAGCTTTGTTTCAGCTATTATGCACTCTGAAACCTGTGAACACATCTCCAAACATTAAGGTTAAAAGAATTTAAGCTAGCCAGGCTACTGGGACTCAATTGTTTTTCTTAATCATGAACCTAAGCCACAGTATATACAGCTCCTCAATAGAAACTCATGTGTTCTAGCTGTGTGACGCTTGCTTGTTTTATTTTTTATTATCAAAACTCTATTTAAGCTAATATTATTATTATCAATTTGACAGTACAGTTTAGGAAGAAATCATCTTCATAATAATCCACAGGTAAAAATGCCCAGTAGAACGGGATATTTCCATGAGATAAACACATCACATCACAGGCAGTGGAATCTCCCCACGCCCATTCACACCATGCCAGATACCAGAGAAAGATGGCAGCAGCAAACATGTGAAGGCACAGCAGAAGCAAAAGACATTCTGGGTTCCATGGTCTCCAGGCCTTGCCTGTCCAAGACTCACCCATCAGAGAGTTTCCTCCTGGTGGGCTGACACCTTGAACTTCAATTGCCACCTGCTGCTCCTCTGACATGGCCACCCGCAACTATCAAAGCCAGCAATACATTAACTTCTATGGAGGAAGGAGTATGTCCAAAAGCTGGACCCAGGCTATTTGGAGCCTTCTCAAAGTCTCTGGCAAGAGGAGATGCCACATTAGAGTTGAACATACACACATACTCTCTCACACACACACACACACACACACACACACACACACACACACACCCCAGTTTTTCCAATCTAAGTATTAGCCAGGCCTGAGACTGCTTAGCTTCAGGGAATAGTCCATTCAGAGCAGCATGGCCAGAGATCTCACACCAGTCCAGCCTCAGGCCTCGGAAGATTCCTCCAGTCTAGTCTCTCGTCTCCTAACACACTGTCCCTCCCTGTCATGCAAAATCCCAGTTTTGCTCCTGGTGCAGAAACAGAATTATCTACAAGGACTTGAAAGGACAAGCGTGTGAGGAGCTGGATGACAGCCGCTCTGCTCTCCTCTTCCCTCCTTTGATAAATCCCTTGTCTGATCCGCACTCTTTCATTAGGTGGATCACACTCTAACAGAGCTCTGGGCAATTTAGGAAGTTCTGTAGAAGAAGCCAGTCACTCCAAAGGGAGCCTCCCACCTTCAGGAGGCCAGACCTCTAGTCAGCCATTGTCAACCCCTCCCAACACATTTCATGCAAGTCACTTTACAGTTTGCCTACTTGTGATCTCACTGACCGTAAACCAGACCCTTCAGACTCTCACTATTACTGTCTTACCAATGATGAAACAGAAACTCATAGAAGGGACATCAGTCCAAGCCTCAGCTTCATCCTAAGCATTCAGAGTGTTCCCCATCAATTCCTGCCTGTGTATCAAGCTTCCCATCACACAGGGCACAGAGGTGACTAGGACCAGGAAGAGCAAAGAGATTAGTAGCAAACTGTTTGTCTTTGCAGTCCTGGGGTGCAGCCCAGGGTGTCTCTCTCTCTCTCTCTCTCTCTCTCTCTCTCTCTCTCTCTCTCTCTCTCTCTCTCTCTCTCGGTTTTTAGAGACAGGCTTTCTCTGTGTACAGCCCTGACTGTCCTGGAACTCCCTTTGTAGAACAGGCTGGCCTTGAATTCAGAGACCAGCCTGCCTCTGCCTCCCAAGTGCTGGTATTAAAGGTGTGCACCTCTACTGCCTGGGTATATTGTTCAATTTCTAAGCATCTATTTCATGTAGGATGCTGCAGCAGGCACTGTGGAGATAACAGGCAAAAATTACAAAGATATCGTTCAGTATTTGCAAACCTGACTCGAGGTACATACACATGTACTCATTGCATGCACAGTACACATGGTAGGCCTGGCTGATTGTGTAGATCCCAGATGTCAGGATGGTCAATGTGGATGAGAACCTCATATTCTGAGAGCTTACATGTTGGTGGATAGTCATAACATATGAAGCATTAGCCGTATATGAGAAACTCAGCCACGTGTTCTGCCGTATTGTCTATCCATTATTGTTCATTTTTACAGACAAGAATACTGAGGTCCAGAGAAGGTACAGATGCTCCTGCTCAATGATGGCTGGACTCTGAAGCCTGGCATATTGACTTCAAATCCTCTGCTTACTTGCAACTCGATTGCACCCTGAGTGGAAAAGATCTAAACAATGTTTGTCCGTCAAAAGTGGCCGAGCAAGTCTCTTGGCCCTGAGCTGCCTGTATACACACTTCTTAGTCCCTGGGGCCCTAGTGAGCAACCCCACACTGTCACCGTAATTTATAGGCCTATCATATTCAAATTTGGCTCCGGTCCTCTGTGGCCCCACTGCACTTTCCCTGGTAATGATTTACTGTTTTAATTGAGACTTCACTTAGAAAGAACTTATTGCTACATGCACAGGAGGGTCTAAAAGCCCCAGAATCCAAGGCCAAGTTTGACCCAAGCCAGAGTTCTCTCCTGACTCCTTGGTGTACAGCTATAGCCGCTGAGTGACAGAAACCTGAAAGCTCGCCCGAGAGGGAGGAGGTGTCCTCCTTGAAAGACAAATGGCCTTGTGTTTCACAGAGAAGGCACCGACACTCGGTGGCCTTTGGGTTTGTGAGTGAAGGCTGCACCCAGACAGGTCAATGCTGTCAGGAGATGGAGCCCCGAGTAGGGAGAGGTGACTCTGTCACTGCGGGGGGAATGTGCCTGTGACAGTGGTTCAGCAGATCTAATGAGCAGCCTGGCTCCCTCATGTCATCCCTGACATCTCTGTTTCCCTGGACAGCAGCACTCGTCTCTTTGCTGACCCCTCCAACACCCTTCTCCGCAGCTGGTGCCACAGAAGGGGCTGTATGACGGTGAGACGGAGAGTCCAGGGGAGCAAAACTCTGCAGCTTCAGGGGCAGAGCTTTGCAAAACTGTATGCACCCTGCTCAGAGGAGAAGCAAGACAGGGAGTCAGGGTCACTCCAATAAGCCGACATTCCCCAGGGACCCATTTACAGACAGGCCACTTGGGGAACGGAAGAATGAACAAGGGCTGAGCATAGTGGCACCTGCCTTTAGTCCCAGCAATCAGGAGGCAGAGGTTGGTAGATCTCTGTAAGTTCAAGGCCAGCCTGGTGTACATAGCAAGTTCCAGGACAGCCTGGGCTACACAGTAAGGCCTTGTCTCAAAAACAACAAAAAATGATGAACAAGACTCAGACCAGACCCACAGGGGCTCCAGCCTGGGCACAGAGATGACTATTACAACAGACAGGTCCCAACAGCTGCACACAGCCTATTACAGGATAGAGAGGAGAGAGCCTTTATTTCTGGCCCAGAGACAGAGGGGCTTGCTTCATAGAGGAAGCAGCTTGGAGATGAGCCTTGAGCCCATGGTTGATTTTTGACAGGCAGGACAGAAAATATGGAGTACTTCAGGCTGGAGAAACCCCGGAAGGGAAAGAGTCAGCAAAGCTTGGGTGTGTGTGTATGTGTGGACTTCAGGAAAGCCAGTTGGCTAATGCGAAGACACAGGAGGTATGATGAGCAAGATAAGTTGATACCAGTGACAGAAGGTTCTAGACACCAGGGGAAGGATTTGAAGTTCATTTGGAAAGTAATGGTGACTTGGTGACGGTATTTGATTTGGGTAGTAATATGGTTAAAACCGACAATGGTCAGGAGAATGAAGAGGTTATGGAGAGGCAGAGGACACTGGACTTCACTAGCCTATAAGAAAGGAGCATAAACCAGGAAGTCAAGTGTATCAGTTAGGGCTTGGGATGGTTAGATGTAACAGAGACCAAAAATAAAGTGTTTCACACCAGTAAGACTTTGTCAAGATGCCATTCTGGGGCTGTTACAGCTGCTCCAGGGATGTCACAGACTCAGGCACCTCTGCTCTCTGCTCTGTGGTCCTAATGTGTGACTTCTAAGCCCAAGGTCACTTCATGTACTAGAATAGCTTCTGGAATTCCTGCCTATGTCAGCTGTAAAGAAAACAGAGAATATAATTTATAAGATGGAACCACTGTACCCTAAATACAGTCAGGATTGTTGCCGAGGAGAAAAGAGAGATGGCTGCTGCAGGGCCACACTTGGTCCCTGGTGCAGAGAATCAGGAGGCAGAGGCGAGCAGATCTCTATGAGTTCAGGGCTAGCCTGATCTACACAGTGAGTTCCAGGCCAGCTAAGGTTGCATAGTGAGACCCTATCTCAAGAAAAACAAAACAAAAGCCTGTAGTGAATGGTGCTTCTTCTTCACCCATTTGGATCAGTAATTTCTTTTTCTGAAGATCTCATTTTAAAACACTTCTGCTCAGCCCTGCAGTGTGTCATACAATGTCAGTCATTACATCAGCCAATGATGTCATTCCATCTGTCAATGATGTCATTACATCAGCCAATGACCAAATACCTAACAAGAAGCAACTTGAGGAGAGAAAGGCTCATGGTTTGAGGAGATACAGCCCATCCTGAAAGAGAAAGCATGGCAACAGAACATTCCTTGGCAGCGGGAACATGTAACAGAGGCATACTCACACGTCAGTAGAACAGGAAACAGAGAGGAAACAGGAAGCAGAGACAGAAAAGGAAGTAAGGTGGGGCTATAAACATCAAGACCCACCCTCAGATTGTCCACTTCTTTCAGCTAGGCTCCACCTCCTAATGACATCACAGTTCTCGGGGCTGGACAGAAGGCTCAGCAGTTCAGAGTACTTGTTGCTTTTCCAGAGGGTCACAGTTCGGTTCCCAGCACTCACATCAGACAGCTTACAACTGCCTATAACTCTAGCTCCCAGGAATCTGATGCCTTCTGCTGACCTCTGAGGGCAACTACATACACATTCATGTTTACACACACACATAAACATAAAATAAAAACCTCTTAAAGCAGTTCCTGTTAGAATCCTGCCCTCACTCTTCTGGATCTGTCTGTCGTCTTACATCACCAGGGGACGTTGGCAACTATGTACCCACAGTGTGGTCACGCAATCCCCGCCTTAAAAAGCCAAACACGGACCCCCCTCTGTTTCTTCTCTGCTCCTTCCACCAGGCCTGGCTCCTCTCCTATCCCCTCTCTCTCTCCCCCCACCCATTTTCCCTCCTAATAAAGCTCTAAAAAGACACCACTGGGTTCTGCCATGGCCTGTGACTTTTCCACCGGTAACCAGGGCCACCAACCAGCACCGTATTACCATCAGTTCCCTCTGCTGGGAACCAAGTATTCGAACACTTGAGCCTATGAGGGACATTACCCATTCAGACCATTAACAGGATTCTGAGGATGCTAAGGGTGCTTTGTGACTTGGTGGAGTGCTGTAACAGCATGATGTCTGCGGCAGAAAACACAGGAAGGGAAAGGGAGGGGAGGGGAGGGGAGGGGGAGGGAGGGAAGAGGAGGGGAGGGAAAGGAAGGGAAGGGACACCAGTTAATTACCATGTCTGGCCAGCACATTATAGATGTCAGTGTGTATTAAAGTAGCACACAAGTTCTAGGTAGTCAGTCCTTCAGGAGGTGTTGACCTTTCTCTGCATAACCATCTCCACTCTGCTGAGTGAGGCATGAGTCGCTCTCTGACCCCTAGAAGGATATGGAGACTGTACATGCAGGATTCTTGGTTCGCGGCCCGTCTTTGTCTCTCTAAGAGGGTTCCCTCCTGTATCCCTTTCCTGGAATTTCATGCACAACTCGGGAACACAAAGGACAAAACATATGCATATCGAGCCCCAGGAAGAGTCTCCCTACCCTGAAACTCCAAGCAAATTCAGGTGGCTTTCAGGAAATCTAACCTCGCAGGTTTATCAGGAGACTCTCCTGGGGGTTTTCTTGGTCATGATTAGGGACAAGCAATGTGAAGACAATGTTTCCCAACTTCAGCTACCAATTCTGGGGGCTCGTGCAATATCTGACCATTTCTACCTCCACATCAGCCCCAGATTTAAAAGGCGGCCATCCCCTTCCCCACTTCTAAAAATGCAACCAGACCCCTCCCCACTTGTAAAGATGCCCAGCCAGACCCTCCACAGCCTGGTCCTTCAGCAGGCTGTCCAGTCAAGGCACCCCCCTCAGGTAGGCACTCTCATAGCACCCTGCCTGGAGCCCAGAGAGAGCTAACAAGGAAGAATGTGACAGCGCAGGATTACCCACTCAGAGGGAGCAGTGGTGACTGTGTTTACTCCCAAACCCGGCCCTATTTAGTGGTCTGTGTGCATCATTAATCTTCTTCCACAATCCGTTCCCCATCTGCTCCCACTTTTTAATGAACTGCCACTTGTCACACGCAATAAAATCAGCACTTTGCGAGAATTTCAGCAACATCGGATGGAAGGAGGGAGGCAGGCGGCAGAGGGAGCAGGCGATAAGAGACTGAGAGGAAAGCCAGGGTGTCTGGGCAAGGGGACAGGGATAGAGATACCCACAGTGCAGGGTCCGCAGCGCAGGGTCCGCAGCGGCATCTGCTCCACTCTGAACACATCGCACCACCAGGCGCCCCGAGCCTCATCACCCCAGAGCAGGGTACTAATAACCACAGTGACCCGGAGTGGCCAGTCCTGCTCTGCACAGTGCTGTGGCAGGCCAAGTTTGATCTGAGCCAGGCTGTTTTACACAATGATCTCCTGGTCATGAGTGGCACAGGCTGCAAATGGATGGTGTTTCCTAGCCTCAGCTACCAGCTCTGGGGACATATCCCACACTGGGCTATTACTTCCTGGTTACTGATTTGGCAGGCAACCCACTCGGAGCTGCAAGAAAAGTGCATGGGAAAGCTGGGGCTTTAGCCTGCCCTTCTCATTCACGTGTCCAAACCCAACTGTGATGAGGGCTTCATCGGGGGGTCAGAAGTTGGACATGGGGAAAGACAGGGCCCTTGCTCTACTTGGGAATCCCATTGCCGAAGGTAGAATCATAACAGGGACCATCTAGTCAAGAGATAAAGAAGAGGCTCCTCAAGGTCACATGATGACTTTGACATTTGTCGACTGGAGACTAGGACTGACCCTCTGCCCTCCGAAGCCTCATCTTCTCCAGATCGGGGACTGCAATGCCTCGCCTGAAGGTTCAGCTTGGCTAGTCCTGGAAACTGGTGAACCGGAATAGGAATGTCTAATGGTGGCTAGAAGCAGCCTTGACCTCACAGTCCCTGAAAAGGAGCCAGAACCCTAGGTTTCCAAGCACCCAGCACATCTCTTTCTTTGTTTCTCATAGTCTGAGCCAAGCCCTTCTGCCTTAGGAGATGAGTAATTGGTGAGTCTGTGTTCAGATTTAAACACCTGTGTTCCCCGCCCTCATGCAGCCCGCCTTCACCTCTCAGTGCTGTGGGATGTTCTGTATGGCAAATGTGTTGCTAATAAAGCACTGATTGGCGGTGGCTGGCAGGCTGTGACCCCCCTCTGCCTTCCTGCTCTTTTAATTCTCTCTGTTAGTCCCGCCTATACTTCCTGCCTAGCCACTGGCCAAGACAAGCAGCATGTAAAGATGCCGGTAAGCCACGAGCCATGTGGCAAGGTATAGATTTATAGAAATGGATTAATTTAAGATATAAGGACAGTTAGCAAGAAGCCTGCCACGGCCATACAGTTTGTAAGCAATATAAGTCTCTGTGTTTACTTGGTTGGGTCTGAGCGGCTGTGGGACTGGCAGGTGAAAGAGATTTATCCTGACCGTGGGCCAGGCAGGAAAACTCTAGCAACATCTCAGTGCCTCAGTTTCCCTCCAGGATTCTTGCCAGCCCATCTCTGAGAAATAGGAGTCTCCAAATACTGCATGCTTCTGCCCTCCCCCATCAGACTATCAGACCCACCAGGCAGGGCCTGCGTGACGCCTCTCTGCAGCAATCTTCCAGTCATTAAAATAAAGCCCAGTGGAATGACCAAGCAGATGAGTGCGTGGGCGATGAATCGAAGACTCAAAACTCTTAACTCCATGTGTCACCTGTCTTTGGGGACTCAGAGTCTCCTTCTTGGCCTCTCACCTTCTTGGCATCGCTAAAGCTGCTTACATGATTCTCTCCACATCAAGGGACGATCGGGAGGCAGGTGGAACCCAGCCCCAGTCCTTCTGAAGGTCACCTCCTCCCACGCCTTACTCACCAGTGTTCCTGAGGTCCCCTCACTCAGTGTTCAGTCACCAGACGTATGAAGGGAAGGATGCCTCCTGCTCCTAGCTCTTGCACTGGCCCCCGGAAGTGACCTAGCCTGGCTGACTTAACATAACCTCAGCTGACAGACTCCCTTCACTTGGGGACACTCTGGGCTCAGAAACCATAGATCTACCTCCAGATGCTGCCCACACCTGCAAAAGACAATCCCACTTAAAGCAAAGAGTCACTAGAAAGAGGGGGTAGAAAAGAAAGTCAAAGGAACCCTTCTACTTGCAAAAAGGGGGGTGAACTGTCAGACAGTAACGGCTCCCTCCAAAAAAACCCAAGCCTGATGCTGCTAGGAAGCAAGAGGAGGAAACAAAGTCGAGGATGTCAAAGAGAGGACAGGATGGGTCTCTGCTAACCTCGTCATTGGCTTAGGCAGCAGAAAGTAGCTCAAGCCCCAGATAGACATTATCGGCAGAGTTCCATCCAAGTGAGTGGGAGTCCAGACAGGGAGAATCAGCAGACCTGTCAGAACGTCTGTGTCCCAGCAATTCAACACATACACACCCGAGGAAGACTAAGAGAAGAACTTAAGGCAGCTTCCCTGAAGGCTGGAAGGGGGTGATGGTGGCTCATGGGCGATGGCTAGAAGATATCACTGTTCCACACAGTGGGATGAACTTAATCACCCTCCCACCCTCTACACCCTCGGGTCAGTCACCTTAAGGGACTGTCTATTGTTCTACAGACCCCATGACCAAGGCGACTTATAGAAGGAAGAATTGGGGGGCGGGGGGTTACAGTTTCAGAGGATGAGTTCATGACCATGATAGCACAGACCAAGACAGAGGCATGGTGCTGGAGCAGTAGCTGACCACAAGTTGTAGGCACAGAGAGAGAGGAGAGACTGGGCGTGGCATCAGCTTTTGAAACCTCAAACCCACTCCCAGTGTCTTAGTTAGGGTTTTATTGCTGTGAAAAGACACCAGGACCACAGCAGTTCTTATAAAGGAAAACACTTAATTGGGAACGGCTCACAGTTCAGAGATTTAGTCCATTATCATCATGGCAGGAAGCAAGGTAGCATGCAGGCAGACACGGTGCAGGAGAGGTAGCTGAGAGTTCTACATCTGGATCCACAGACAGCAGGAAGTGACAGTGCCACCCTGGACAGCTTCTGAGACCTCAAAACCCACCTCCTAGTGGCACACCACCTCCAATAAAGCCACACCTACTCCAACAAAGCCACACCTACTCCAACAAAGCCACACCTACTCCAGCAAGGCCGCAGTCCTAATAGTGCCACTCCCTATGGGGCCTATGGGGACCATTCTCATTTAAACCACCACAGGAACAGAGGCTGAGTCTTGAATATATCTGGTCCCTCATAGTCTCTGTGACAGCAAAGATGGTTGACCCCTCCTGGCAGTGAGCATTCACAGGAAAACATAAGGAAATAGCTGAGGAGTGCCACCCTTGTTGGGAAAAAAAAAAAAAAAAAGAAGAAGAAATTGCAACAGATTAAACATTAACTGGAGAACTAGGCAGAACAAGAATTTAAAATAACTTTGTGGGCCAGCAAGATGGCTCAGAGAAGAAAAGGGTTTGCTCCCTTGCCTGATGACCTAAATTTGGTCCCTGGAACTCATGTAGTAGAAGGAGAGAACCAACTCCTGAATGCTGTCTTCTGACCCTGACCTATGCACACTATGACATGACCACACACACACACACACACACACACACACACCATAAATAAATGTGAAAAATAGTTTTATACCAAAGATTCTCAAAGAAATGAGGGAAGATGTTGGGGTCTGAAGTGGGAAGACACAGTTATAACCAAAAGGCGGTTGGGAATCCAGTATGGGGAAGATGACTGTTGAAAGAGAGTCAGAAGGTGCATGGACCAGCAGACCAGAACAGACACAGCTAAAGAACAAGGAGGTGAAGTAGTTCAGGCCGATGCTAAGCCGTTTACAGTTATCAACTACCAGCTGTGAGATGGCTCTGGGGTGAAGGTGACTGCCACCAAGCCTGATGACCTGAGTTTGAGTTCAATCCCCCAGACACAGAAGTGATTCCTACTGGTTATCCTCTGACCGCCACATGTGGCCATGGTGTTCTCTCTCTCTCTCTCTCTCTCTCTCTCTCTCTCTCTCTCTCTCATAATGCAATAAAGTATTATTTCAATGTTTAGAAAACACCCTGTAAACCTTTAACTCTATCCTATACTTAAATATCTGGCCCAATTTCAGCATAGTATCAGAGAGGTGAAACTGCAAAATATTCTCTTTGAGCATATCATGATTTTTTTTTTTACTTATTTATTTGTGTGTGTGTGTGTGTGTGTGTGTGTGTGTGTGTGTGTGTGTGTGCGCGTGCAAGTGCATGTGTGATGCTGGGGAGAGAACCCAAGACCTTGTACAACCTCAGCATGTACCTTACCAATGAGCTATACCCAGCTTAGAATATTCTCTTTGAAAAATGCGCAGTGTATACTGGTAAGAAAATAAATAAAATAAGAAATGTGCTGCAAAATAAGAGAGTAAACAAGAAAAAAGTGAGAGTCAAAATCAAACATGTATCCACAACCACCTGTAACTAAGATTTTTAAGCAGCTCTGACTTGATGGAACAAGGTGGGACTATCATGAAGGTGAGAAAGAGGTCCATGTCTTTTCCATGGCCAGAGAGAGGTTTAAGAAGTTAATAGGCCGGGCGGTGGTGGCGCACGCCTTTAATCCCAGCACTCGGGAGGCAGAGGCAGGCGGATCTCTGTGAGTTCGAGGCCAGCCTGGTCTCCCAAGCGAGTTCCAGGAAAGGCGCAAAGCTACACAGAGAAACCCTGTCTCGAAAAACCAAAAAAAAAAAAAAAAGAAGTTAATAGGAAAAATGCATACAATTAGAGGTCTTAATAGGCCAATCACCAGAAAAATTCTAACTAGAACGAATCGCTTTTGACTAGTCAGCATGTGCGATGTTATGCTACAGTAACGAGCTGCCCCACCTCAGTGGCTTGCAACAACAGTGGTTTATTTCTCATTCAGATGTTGGCTGTGAGCCAGATAAGGCAGATGTGTTTCCCTTGTAACTTTTTATTCCACCACTGGGCTGGAGAAGCAGGCCTATTTCAACCCCACGGCAGAGAGAAAAGGGCCCTGGGACCACAGGAGGAGCATTAAAGCTATCCTGACATCAGAGACAGGTCTTTTCAACTCATATCCCTCAAGCCATGCCTGACATCAAATGAGGCCAGAAAATATCCTCACAGGCTTGTACTGCAAACCTCATGGAAACAGGGTAAGATGTGTGACCCTCTCGTGTGAAGAATGGAACATCTTCCAGAACCAAGAAAATAAAACTTGCTTTAATTAACATCAGAAAGGGAGGGAGTGCAAAAAGTTATATTGCATAAAATAAGATCGCATCAAGGAGCAGTAAAACGAATCCAAGTTATAATAAAGAAAAGGAAAATGAGTGTGGGAGTGCACACATATCATCCCAGTACTCGGGATGCTGAAGCGGGAAGATAATGGGTGTGAAGCTATCCTGGGCTATATAATGAGACAGACAGACAGACACACACACACACACACACACACACACACACACACGCACATACACATATGTCTCATTAAATATGTATGTGTATATACATATATATATATAGAGAGAGAGAGAGAGAGAGAAACACATACATGCTAAATATTCTTAAAAAGAAATACCAAGCAATATGTTTTCTAGAAATGACATATTTAAATATAAAAAATCTAGAATTCAAGCTTAGCAAGATGGTTTAGAACTGACTCTCTGTCTCTCTGTCTCTCTCTCTCTCTCTCTCTCTCTCTCTCTCTCTCTCTCTTAAATGTAACTATAAACCCTAGAAATGGTGCCAGAGGCAACCTGAAGACAACTCTGAACTATGTTAAGAAAACGAAGTGTTTTGTGACCTAGGACTGGAGGAGCAGGTAACAGAACATCTTATACCCCAACCCAGCAGAACAACAGACAAGAGCAACCCCCAGCCTCGCAGCAGAAGAGGACCTGGCTCACTCCTCTCCCAGACCAAAGAGACATCTAGAAAACACAGCACCACAGTGGGAATGGCAGCCATCCACCAACAGCACATCACTTGGGAAAACAGCCACCTACCCTCACCTGCCTGAGACTCCCTTCCTTCCCCAAGAGACACCTGGCAATTTAGCCTTTACCCCTTGGTAAACATAAGCAGAAGCCACCAGACCCTGGCAGCATCAGATAAACCATGTGGATCAGTCAACATCAGAAAGGCTCTGAAATCAACTGTCTTTGAAGATACTGTCCAGACTCCTGTGCACTGAACACAGAGTACCACTAAAACACAAAGCTCAGCTAAGACCTGAGTCTCCTAATGTGATCCATAAAATGTCCAAGATGCAATTTAAAAACCACCTATAATACCCCAAATCAAGAAAAATCAGAATGCAAATGAGGAAAGGCAATCAACAACACCCACTGAGATGAATCAGACATGGGAATTATCTGCGGATCATTTTTTTTAAAAAAGCTATCCTAAAAATGCTTCAATGACAGATTACAAGCTATCTTGAAACAAATGGAAAAAACAGTCCTAATAAAGACTGAAGCTGTACAGATGTACACATACACACACACATACAACTTTTCAATAGACTCTATGATGGACATTAGAGAACCTGAAAACACAATAACAGAGTTTTTTTAATAGCTGGATGCATTTAGAGTGGCGATAACAAAAGACAACGTCAGTGGATGGGAAGACAGACAGATTCTGCCCACCCAGTCAGAGCAACAGAAGAAAACGAATTTAAAACATAATGAAAGGAACCCAATGTTCACGCGGTACAACCGTGGGGTGAGAAAAAGGAGAAAATGAGACAGGAAGGATATTCATAGAAATGGTGGCTGACTCAAGATTCAAGACTAGCAAACCTCAAACAGGCTAAAATTAAAGAAAAGCTGTGCCCAGGGCTGGGAGAAGTTTAGTCGTTAAAGGGATTGGTTCACAAGTGTGAGGACCCAAAGTCTGGATCTCTAGAAACCCAGGGAAATCCCAGGTGAGCGTGATGACTCACCTGTAATTCCAGCTTTAGATGGCAGACACCGCAATCCCTGAGCAAGCCAGCTAGCCAGACTAGCCTTATTGATGAGCTCTGGATTTAAATGAGAGACCTGCCTCGGTGAATAAGGTAGAAGAGCCATGGGGGAATGACTCTCCACAGCAACCTCAGGCCTCCACAGGCCCAGCATAGAGGTGCATAGGCACCTACACACGTGTGCAAGAAACATGTGTGTACACACATGCACACCACTCACACACACATGAAAATGGGAAGCATATGCCCTGGCGTAATTCTGTCCTGTGCGTCTGTTCTGAGGAGCAGTAGGCAGTTTTCTCCGTCCAACTTCATGCCAAAGTGCATACCTCCACCTCACGGAAGACCCGATGGACATGAGCCCTCTTCGGCCGCAGAACTACTTTTCGGTCATGAACTAAAGGCTGACAAAGATTATAGGTAGCCAGTGATGAGAATGAGCTCCAGTTAGGGGCAGGGGCAAAAGACGAATTACATATCGTAGAGGCAAAAGTAATGAACTGTGAAGGTGGTCCAATTAAAGTAACATGCAACTGTGAAAATGTCTGTACAACCAGCAGTGTCCCCCCCCCCCCCGGGGGGGCTGTGAGATTACACCAGCTGTGGTCTTAAGGTTAAAGCGTGGTTCAGGGCCTGTGCACATTAGTGGACAGCACCCAGTAGCTACAGAGGAAGATGCAGAGTCAGAGAGGGAGATGAGGAGGATGTAAAACTCTTAAGTACGTCCAGAAAGAGATCTGCTCCTGGAGGTGGGAACAAGGTTCCACAGAAAAAGGTAAAACTTGACGAAGATGCTGAGGACGATGAAGATGATGAGGAGACTGAAGAAATCTGTACAAGATACCCCAAATAGTCACAAAAATTAAACCAAAATGGAAAAGACTTAAAAAAGCGGGGGCGGGGGGGAGGGGGGGAACTCCTGTAACACCAAAAGGACCTAGTTCTGTAGAAGACATTAAGGCAAAAATACAAGCAAGTATCGAAAAGGGTGCTTCTCTTCCTAAAGTGGAAGCCAAGTTCATTAATTATGTGAAGAATTGCTTCCGGATGACTGACCACAAAGCTATTCAAGATCTCTGGCAGTGGAGGAAGTCTCTTTTAAAAAATAGTTTAAACAGTCTGAAATATTCTGTCTTACTTCATTTCTGTCACCGCTGATATCTGACTGTCCTTTTTATAATGCAAAGTGAGACTTCCTCTACTGTGTTTGATAAATGTTGTCCAGGCTCCATTGCCAAGAATGTGTTGTCTAAAATGGCCTGTTTAGTTTTCAAGGACAGAACTCCACCCTTTACTAGGTTTTAAGTACATACGGAATGTTACGATAGGACATAGCAACAGTGGTGGTCAGATGTGAGAATGGGAGGGAGACAAAAATAGATGTGCGAAATAAACTACATATTTTAATAAAGCTTTTTAAAAGCTATTCATATGTCACTACAGAAGCTAGAAGAATGGGGTGCTGAGAGAATAACACTCAACTAAACATTCTTTACGGAGCAACAGTATGCAGAAATGGGGACATGCCTGCTGACAGACCCCAGACCACACTCAGAGACTGACTGGTTAGAGAGCTTCAGAGGGATGATGAGAGAATCCTGGGTGATGGGGGGGAAGACAGAACAATAGAAAGTTCAGGAACTCTGGGACAGAAGACAATCATCTCCATGAACATAATAAATCGTACTTCATGCTTGAAGAAAAACTTCCAGCAACATATTCAAGTTCCCCAAAATGCAGGGTTCATCAAGCATTTACAGAATTGCTAACACCGCTTTCTAGAAGATTCCCCAGCTCCCTTCACAAGACCTGTATCATCCTGACAACAAGATTAAACACGGACGAGGTAATACGGAAAAGGGAAGCTTGAGCTCAGAGTGTCTCATGAACTTAGCTAAAAAAAAAAAAAA
>CABHPP010135454.1:18434-38535 GCA_902168425.1 Peromyscus attwateri | reverse complement strand
AGAAGAAGGAAGGAAGGAAGGAAGGAAGGAAGGAAGGAAGGAAGGAAGGAAGGAGAAGGAGAAGAGAAGAGAGGGAGAGAGAAAAGAGACACAGGGAAGGTCAAGCGAGCCACTGTTCAAGAAATCACATTGTCCACACAACCGACAGAGCTTTAAGGAGGTATCCAGAAGAGTGCCTTTCACCCCGTTTCCTATAATGACCGCATCTGTGAACTCTCTAGACTACAGAGTTCCCTTCTGCACAATCCCTCCACACCCTGTCAACACATGCCTCACTCACGGGGCGCATACTGGCTGTCATGCATCCAAGTGCCATCTGAAGACGATCACAGGGCGAGTACTTCTGTGTGAGGACAAGATTGGTATCATGTATACAGCGCATTTGATAGGGCTTTGGAAGGGGAAAGACGGGAGCTAGCAATTGAGGCATCCTAGTGGACTATTCCAGACATAGGCTTTTCCTAGTTTCATAGCTGTGGTGGTGACTAAAGTGTTCTAACAAAAAGCAACTGGGGGGGGGGGAGGCACTATTTGGCTTATACTTTCAAGTCACAGTCTATCACTGAGGAAGGTCATGAGAGGAACTCACAGTAAGAACCTGAAGGCAAGCCTGCTTGCTAGTCCACTCAGCATCACCTCTAGCCAGGGAACTCGTTACATTTTATGAGGGAAAAAAAAAGGAGCTGTGAACCTAGAAATCATTTTAAGATCAAAGTGAGCCAGGTTTTTATGGAAATAGAAGTTCATTTTCATGCCCAAGTATGTTTTCTACCTTTTGCCAGTTGTTGGCTCTGTAATATGAGAAGAGAAAGCAGGTGCCTTTTAAATTCTTCTAATCTAGAGTCTTAACATTTGAATGAGGAAGAAAATTGCATTCAAAGCAAAGAAATTATAATGTAAGCAGATGTGTGGGTTTTTTTAAAGAAAGAAATTAAAAATAAAAAGCAAAGGATTCTCTCACAGCCATGAAGCATGCAGAAAACACAGAGAAACACTGCTTACTGGCTTGCCAACTCATGCCTAGTCACTTTCTTGTACATTCTGGGACCATCTGCCTAGGCACAGTGCTGCTCACAGGGGGCAGGACCCTTCTGCATCAATGAACAATCAAGACAGTCCCCCACAGACATGCCACAGGCCATTTTGATCCAGGAAATTCTTCAACTGAGAGTCTCTTCTCAGATGGCTCTAGGCTGTGTCAAGTTGACTATCAAAGCTAAAGCCAGACAGGTGTGTTCTCCACAGCAGCGGGATTTAAACAATGCACCCCAGAGTAAAGACATTTCCAACCAATGAAACACTCTGAGAGACACAAAGAAGCTCCTATTAATTCTATAAGGTTGTGTCCTTTTGCTCAAGACATCTAAACAGTTTTACCCAGACCTTCAAAAGAAAAAATGAGAAGATGGATATTTAGGAAAAGGGCCACGGGAGAGTAGAGGAATGAACAGTATTTGTCCAAAGCAAGAACGTTTTCTCATTGGTCAAAGCATTCCTCTTTAGTTTTCTGAAATCTGCTATCATTAACTCAAATTGCACAGGAAGATGAAGGCTTGAAGGGAATGTGTCCAGGCTAAGCTGTGGAGAGCTCCACTGCTACCAGAGGAAAAGGACTCATGGGAAGTAGAAAGGGCTAACCCACTGGTTTTCTGTTATCCCAAACTCACTACCCCTAAGCATTTGTGCTTACTTACAGATATGCACGCGAAAATAACAAAACCTCATCAAGTCACATGGACGAGACTTCCAGTCTTCCATCTTATTTACAAAGACAAAGAGTACAGGTTTTCCTTCGCTTGTGGGTTTTATATTTTATATAGATACATAAAACCATATAGGTACAGATAGCATGAAGGTAGAGATGAAACTGAAGAACAAAGGTGACTAATTGGATGAGGGGTGAGGAAGGGGTGATTATCCGGGAATTGGAGAAGATTATTATACTATATGATTATGTGAAGGAGAGCTTTCCTAACTCGGCTTAATAAAATTTAAACAATAATAATAAAATAAATAATTGAGGAAGTATAGCTACAGGTAAGATATGAGTGAGAATTATAAAGCATGTGCTACTATTAAGTTAAAAAAATGGGGACCAGAGAAACAGCTCAGTGGTTAAGAATGAATACTGCTCCTACAGAGGACCTAAGTTCAGTTCTCAGCACTCAAGCTGGGTGCCTCACAACTGTCTGTAAATCCAGCATAAACTCCACACATGAAAACACACACACACACACACACACACACACACACACACACACTTAAAAACAAAATAACTCCTTTAAAAGTTACAATAAGCTGCCCAGGCTAGAAGTGAGCTATTCAAATAACTTGAAGTCTTGTGAACCTCACACACAGACCCTAAGTCACACAAGGTATTATGTGCTGTGGTGACTTGTGCAAGGACAGCAGGTTGCCAGACACAGAGGCTCACAGAACCACCTGGAAAGGTTTGGAAACTGTCAACAAGGAGCCAGGATTCCTGGCACAAGTAAAGGAGGGAAAGAGGCGCTGGGATCTGTTTCATAAAACTGCCAGGATCTGACTACAATGTCAACCCGTTAACCGGCGGCAGACAGCTGTAGGGACTCACAAATGGGAGAGGAACAAGCTTCAGAAACCAGTTTGCAGTAAGTGGAAGTAGAGTTGAGATCCCATGTCTAGCCAGCAGGTTTGAGGGTAGAGGACGTGACAGGTAGAGGAGGGGGGCTGTAAACCAATCACAAAGCAGGAGACTTAAAGCTGTAGAGGAGGTTCAGTCCCTGACCCCCAGAACGGCAGGAAGGAGTGCAGAGGCACTTTAACTTACTGCTTAAACATTGTAGCCAGGCTCGGATCTCACAAAGCTGAAACAAGGCATCAGGAGACCTGGGTCTGGGTTTACTTCTGAGCTCGTGTGGCTGGTAAATTTTGATCCTGAGGTTGTGGAAGCCACAGCTTCTGTTGTCAAGGTCAGTGGGAGGATCTCCGAGGCTTTGCATCTCAAGTCTCTCAACTCCAGACAGTGTCTTAAGAAACCCATTTTTATTAACCTGAAGCAAGCTAATTAGGGACCTTAATTACATACACAAAACTTTTCCCAACTGAATGTAAGCTGGTGTAGTGATTGTGGAAGTCAATATGAAGGTTCCTCCAAGACAGCAGCAGCAACAACAAACAAGCCCAAACTCCAGGGCTTAGTTCTTAGTTCGGATGACTACTCCTGTGATAGAACAGCCATGTGGAAAGGAAAGGGTTTAATTTCCTTACTCTTCTACATCGCAGTCCATCATCCAAGGAAGTCAGGGCAGGACTGAACTCCATCTGTAGAGCAGGCTGGCCTTGAAAGATATCTGCTTACCTCTGCCTCCTGAGTGCCATGATTAAAGGTGTGTGCCACCACACAAGGCAGGGACTTGAGGCAGGAATCTGGAGGCAGGAGCTGAAGCAGAAGCCATGTAAGAACCCCGCTTACTAGCTTGCTCCTTATAGCTTGCTCAGCACAGGGCAGCAGCACCCACCATGGCCTGGGTCCTCACCCATCAATCACTAATTAAGAAATAGCCTACAGTCTTGCCTACAATCTGATCTGATGGAGGCATCTTCTCAGTTGAGTTTCCTTCCTCTCAAATGACTCTAATGAGCATGAAATCGACAAAATAAAACAAATCTAGCCAGCACAGTTGGTGGCGTGGCTTAGTGGGTAAAGATACTTGCCACCGAGCCTGAGGACTTAAGTTAGATCACACATGATAGTGGGAAAAGAGATGTGACTCCTGCGTGCTGTCCTCTGACTTCCACATATATGTGCTACAGCACACATAATCACACACATATAACCAGTGGAAAACAGAATTACCATGTGACCCAGCTATAGCACTCCCAGGTATGTACCTAGAAGACGTGAAACCAACACATCACAAAGATGCTTGCACATTCATGCTTATTGAAGCGCTATGCACGATAACTACAGAGTAGAACCAACCTAGCTGTCCATCTACGGAGGAATGGAGATAGACAGATAGATGATAGACAGATGGAAAGAGGGAGAGATAGATAGATAGGGAGAGATGGGTGGATAGGTAGGTAGGTAGGCAGATAGATAGATAGATAGATAGATAGATAGATAGATAGATAGATGATAGATAGATCTCATATATATATATGCACACATATATACACATACATACACTGTGGAGTTTTTTTTTTTCAGCTAAAAAAGAAGAATCAAGTCATGTCATTTGCAGGAAAAAGGGTACAGCTGAAGATGATCATATCAAGTGAAATAAGCCAAGCCCAGAAAGATAAATATCATGTTACCTCTCATTTGAGGTCCCTAAATCCTATAGTCACAAAAAAACATATATGAATATATGGCATGAAATTAAAAGTGAAATTGTCTGGAGGGAATGAAAGGGACTAATGGGAGGGAGGGGTCTGGAAAAAAGGAGAGGAGGAATAGGGATACAGAATACGTTCAACATATATTAAGGTACTGGTGTGAAAATGTCCTCACAGAACATAGCGCTATGGAGAGTGAATATATGCTGACAAAACCAGTCCTCCTGCCTTCACCCCACCAGGATAGCTATCCACAACTATACAACCGGGGTTCATGTACAACCAGAGGATGAATCGTAGGGTTCACCATGGAATGAGGCTTTCCAGCAAGTAGGAAGCAGAGTTGAAAGAATGAAAGAAAAAGTACAAATACACAGAATACCCAAACGATGCACTGTTTATAAAATATTCAAGCATAAGTATCGGTGTCTGGCAAGTGAAAAAGAGATGTGCAAATATGTTCAAGGGCTCTCTGGCCAATGCCTGGCACTGACACATTTTTTTCATGTTTTTACATAGGAATCATGAACTAATATCTCATCAGAACAAAGTAAAAATGAGGCTGTGGTGGTTGCTCAATTGGTAAGAGGAAGAAAGAAAAATGGAGTGCAGATCTGAGTTCTGTTCCCTAGAGTCCACATATTTTCTTAAAAAGATCTGAATATAATGGCGTGTACTTGTACTCCTAGGGTTTGTGAGGCGGAAATGGGTGGATCTCTGGGGTTTCCTGGCCAGCTAGCTTACTCTTCTTGGTGAGCTTGGGGCCAGTGAGAGACCTTGTCTCAAAAAATCAAGGTGGGAAGCACCTAAGGAATGACATCACAGGTCAACCTCTGCTCCCCCATAATCATACACCAGGAAGGAGAAAGATAAAAGATATGATCGTGTGGAATTTGACCTAAAGCCACTCTTTGCTAAGTCTGGGATATGTTGCTCCTCTGATAAGATGAGGAACTGGCAAGGGTAACAGCAGAGGTGTGTTCTTGGCTGATACCAGGTGCCATGGGCTAGTGACTGAGGTACCAATCACAGATTAACTAGGAAGTGTGACCCTAAGTTACAGCAGAGGAAGAAAAGAAATGAAGAGCAGCTGAACCGGATAAGATCTGCAGTGGTCGAGGCATGGAGAAGGCAGCAACAGAGGTTCTAGCATTGAGGGGGCTCTAGGGAGCCTTGTAGAAATGTCACTTTTGTTCTTTGTCGTCCTACAAGTATGTTTCAGAGCAGTTTCATCTGAACTGAAACATTCCATCCTGGAAGGAAGTTCATGAGGACTGGAAAAGGTCTTAAGGGAGATTCTTTACGATTCAGGAAGTAAACAACCAAAGTTTCAGGAAATCCCTGAAACCAGATTCACAAGGCCCCTCCCCTTGTAAGATTATATAAGCAGTAAGAACTGCTGAGGAGAGGAGATTCCAACACCTGTTGAGCTACCTGAAAGTTCGGCAGAGGGTGCCAGGGTTCCAGCTTTTAGGAGTTGTCACCCATGCTGGGGTTGCTTTTGGGTGATGCAGTTATCCATGTTCCTGTAAATAACCCCATCACCAACACTCTTAAATAACTCTAAAAATCTCATTTGCTCTCCAAGTTGGGCTTTGGTAGTATGGTATGGTTACTTTAGTCTGCTGTCAGATCCTGATCTGAAGTGAAAAAAACCTTTACATATCCCCAGGAATAGATCACACAACAGATTGTTATCTGTACCACATCCCTGTGCAGTCACTTTGCTTTTCTCAGGACTTTTTATAAGTATCATGTGCCAGCACCGAAGGTCACCCCCACTCTGTGGTGCTGTCACCCATAATCACACAATGATTGCAGCCCCCCCCCTCAACTCACAGCAACAATCAGGGCAGCAAGAAGTGAAACTCCTCTCCACCTGGACAGTGGGTTCAAGGCTGGATGGCATGTGTGAGTATCCTGGGGACCCTAGGAGTGTCTGTGATCCCTAGAAGTACTCTGTTTTCTCAGAACACCAAAGTGAGTCTTCACTGCACAGGGCTGTATCTCTGGTGACAGATGTTAGAGGATTGCCTTCCAATGGGTGTTTCTCCCAAGCATCTAATTACAATCTCCCTGTTTCTCTTAAGTTTTTAGACAGGGTCTCTCACTGAACCTGAAGTTTATTGGTCAGCTAGACAAGCCAGCCAGCAAGCCAAAGGAATTCCTGTCTCTCCCAGTACTGAGGTTACAAGCATGTTCTTGTAGAAAGCACTTTACAGACTGAGCCAACTCCTTAACTTCATGGTTTTATTTTTAATGTTCATAAAGCTTATAGCTTCTAATTTACCTTAAAACAAATGCAAAAACAATCTTCAGAGTCACAAGAGCATCACAAATGACAGTTTGCTCTCTGCTTACATTCTTTGAATACATGGCATCTTGCATCTTTGACTGGTATGCAAGGTTGGTTCAATCTTCCTTTACACTTTGCACAGCTGCTCCTAGAGAATTCATGGGCAGGCACCAGTCTCCTGCACAGATGAGCCACAGAAAGAAAAGCCAGGAACCAGGCTCCCGGGCTGCTTTCATAACTCATGCTTCAGTCTATCTCATCCTGAGTTTTTCTTCTCTATATAAAGATTCTTACCAAGCCTATGGAGGAACTCTCTGCAGAAAATTGAAGACACATGTCAGTTCTTTATAAAGATTGTGCAAGACAGAGAAGGAAAATCTAAGCATGTCACTCATGCAGAAACTATTTAATCAAAGGGGAGAGACAATTATAACATCTGTTAATCTTCTGTGGAGGTTATAATTAGATGCTTGGGAGAAACACCCATTGGAAGGCAATCCTCTAACATCTGTCACCAGAGAATACAGTCCTGTGCAGTGAGGACTCACTTTGGTGTTCTGAGAAAACAGAGTACTTCTAGGGATCACAGACACTCCTAGGGTCCCCAGGATACTCACACATGCCATCCAGCCTTGAACCCACTGTCCAGGTGGAGAGGAGTTTCACTTCTTGCTGCCCTGATTGTTGCTGTGAGTTGAGGGGGGGCTGCAATCATTGTGTGATTATGGGTGACAGCACCACAGAGTGGGGGTGACCTTCAGACCTTCTTATCTTTCCATTCACTCGGCAGATGGGGCTGCATGAGCCTGTGGCCCTACAGATGTCTCCTGTCAGGATTTTACAAGCAGAGGTGCTCAACCCTCTCTCTCCAGATTACACCCCATCTTCCATACTGGCTGTGCCTTTGGGGCCTCTCTTCCTTTGAGCTGGAATTGGACTGTGTTCTTTAACAGGATTTGTGTTGTAAAGACACCTTTGGGCCTCTGCGATTCTGGAAAGATGGAAAACACAGGGACATACCCTCTCCTTCAGACCCCTGTTCCACTGGGAAACACTGACTAACCACCTTCCACTCTGGTAAATGGAGGCAGACACAGGAGTGTGACCGGAAGCTTGGCAGCTAGCTAGTCTGGGATACACAATAGTAAACAAGAGACCTTGTATCAAAGAAGGTGGGAGGCCAGGATTTACACCTGAGGATGTCCTCTGACCTCCACACTCACACCATGGCACAAGTGCACGCGCGTGCGCGCACACACACACACACACACACACACACATACACAGGCACACCAAAACAAACAAACAGACGGAGAAGAAAAGAAGCATGTGAGATAGAAAGTGTGCAGGGGAATAGTAGAGAGACTGACCAGAAATAGAGGGGTAAAGAGAGATCTGTGGGAGGTAGAGAGTAGCTAGGAAAGATGATTGAAGAATCCAGTGAAGACTCCATCAAAAGCATCTAGGTACATATGAACCCTTCTTACCCTACAACCTGGCTACACTTTAAGAATTTATTTTTATTTACATGTATGTGTGTGTAGATGTATGCACATATATGTTCAGGAGTCAATGCAAGCAAGAAGATGGCATCAAGTCCCCTGGAGCCAGAGACACAGGTTATCGTGAGCTGGGGGTAATGGGAAGACTACGGGGTCCTCTGTAAGAGCAGCAAGCTCTGGCCTGCTGAGCCAGCTCTCAGCCCCAGACTCTGAACTTATAACAGGCAGTTCTGTAGTCACTGGAGACCACAGGGTTTGACGGTTTTCTCGTCCAAACTGTGGAAATTATAAAGCCAGAAGCACTGTGCACACAAAAGCCATGTGTTGAACAAGGAACACAGTGCCAGTATAGTAAGGCCGTACAGGAGCATTCAGCAGGCCAGGGGCATGGGGGGCAGTTTTCTTGGCAGCTGTTCTGGACTATGAATACTTGTTTGTGCCAAAACATTGAGTAAACAGAACTCTTGACATTTGACGTGAGGATTAAGTAATTTCCCTGGGGCTCAGAAGATGGCCCAGTTGGTAAAGAGCCTCTCGTCCCTTGAAAGCATGAGAACCTGAGTTCTACCCCCAGGATCCACATTGAAAGGC
Source organism: Peromyscus attwateri (assembly GCA_902168425.1). Taxonomy (NCBI): domain Eukaryota; kingdom Metazoa; phylum Chordata; class Mammalia; order Rodentia; family Cricetidae; genus Peromyscus; species Peromyscus attwateri. Next base: position 29,826 of record CABHPP010135454.1, on the reverse strand, counting down.
AAAGAAGAACTGTTCGATATTTTTAATAAAGATTTTTTTATCCACTAAAAAATATTTAAAAATAACAAAACAGAAGAGGGCACAGTTGCTCATGCCTTAATCCCTGTACTTCAGAGGCAGAGGCAGGTGGATCCCTGTGAGTTGAAGGTCAGCATGTCTACATAGAATTCCAGGCTAGCCAGAAGTATATAGTAAGCCCTTGTCTCAAAAAAAAGGGGGGCGTGTCTAAGTGTGAAGGTGCATGTTTATAATCGTGGTGCTGGGGAGCTGAATACAAACATATTCTGGGGCTTGTGAACAGCCAGCATAGCTTCATTGGTGAGTTCCAGGCAAGGGAGAGACTATATCTTAAGTAAGAAGGTAGATAGAAACTGAGGAATGATGTTAGAGGCTGACCTCAGGCCTTCACATACACTTGTACACACACACACACATACACACACACACACACACACACACACACACACACACACACACACACACCACTGGGCCACATACCACTGACATCACCTCTTCTGTCTTCTACCTACACGGGCGTAAAGTCCTCAGTGACAAGGAACCAACAAAGACAGCAAAGGTCATGTGCAACTGAGTCTGCTTTTGCACATATACTATGAGTACCTTACTCATGCCTCCCGGGAAACTCTCCCACAAGGAGGTAATAACGTCTGGATCCCTGGGTCAAAGTCCTACTGTGTAATTTCAAACAAATGAAGCCCTTGGTTTCCTGGTTTTCCTCGTCTTCCCAATGGGATTCACCACAGTGCTTACCTCAGGCGGTTGTTGTGAGGACTGGATGAGGAGACAACCCCCACACAACAGGGCCTTGTAAACATTTCAGAGACATCTGATAAGGTCACTTTGCATCGCTGCACTTAGAGGATAAGGAAACCAAACTCAACAAGGTTCGTTGGCTGACCAAGAGTAAGAAGTCAGACCGCAGGATGGAACCCATGGATAGCCAAAGGGTAAGCGTCTTTGGGACCGGATCTATCATCACGTGATCTCCATCACTTTAACTTTGTTAGCAGGTCCTTCTTGTGTATTGCACGCCACCTCAGGAAGGCGGCATTGACAATTTACAGGCCTCCAGGAAACGTCCAGCCTAACCGAGGAGATGTGAAAGGACTCAGGAGTCAGCTGAAGGCATCTTTCTGGGTCTTCTCCCCCTTCCACGAGTGGGAGGAAAAGAAGGGAGGGAGACAAGGAGGGTGGAAAGGAGAAAAGAGAGAGGGAGATAGGGGCTAGGGTGGAAGGAAGGAGTAAAAACTCCTTTAAAACCGCTGCTGAGCAGGATCCCTGGGTAAAGGCACCTGCTGCCCAGCCTGACCATCTGAGTTTGATCGCTGGGACCCACATGGTAGAAAGAGAATTCACTCCAGCAAATTGTCCAGCAAATTCACTCTACATGTGGGCTGTGGCATGAGCACACACACACACACACACACACACACACACACACACACACACAGGCACACACCCTGAAAAACAATCATTTAAAGAAAAGCAAAATAAATCCATGCCCGTTTGCTTATTGGTTGATTCTCAGACTTCCAAGAGCTCCTGTTTGATAAACACCATGACGACTGGAGATAAAGAGACACTTGCCCATTCATTGAAAGTTCGATAAAAGAACAATGCCATGACTTTGTGCCTCAAGCCCATAGGCAGACATTTGGAACACCAGTAACTTTGACCATCAAGGTCTGAGGCACAAAAGTGAATGTTCTCCATAAGTGTTAAAGAAAGAGGAGGATGCACTCATCTACAACCCAGAGGGCAGGCCTGTGATCATCTAGTCACTAAATATTTGGGAGCTACCGTCTGGGGAGCAGCTACTGCTCTGGGTGCTACGTTTAATATCAAACTAGAAGACACACACAGAGGCATCGCTTCCATGGAAGGTCTCACCTCCCTGGAGGGACCTTCCTAATCAATAGTCCACCAGATGTTTAATTGCCCTAGTGGTAAGTGCTGTGGCAAACAGCCACTAAGAGCTGGTAAGGACCATGACAAATAGAAAGAGCTTTCCTAAGGAAGTTGCACCCCAAGAGGAGGAATAGGGAGAAGAGGGACTCCTAATCCTGTAAGAGGAGCAGGAACCAGGCCAGGGAGGAGGAAGAGATTAGCTCTGGGGTATACACTGAATGACTCTGGCAGTCAGTTTTTCTTTCCTGGCTGCTATGTTCACCAGAAGGGCTGGGGATGGAGAAGACTGTCTGCCATGTGATCTCATTAAACCCCTTCTCTGTTTCAGAAAGAGCCTTGCCACGGAGTGCAAGACTAGCCACAGAGTGCAGGACTCAGGTTGGCTGTGGGGGATTCTGTTCAGTACGGAGCTGACCTCACTGTAAGAAGCAAGGTTAACCCATGTCTAGAAAAGGAGAACTGTCATTTTCCTCCTACACACTCAGCAGCCAATACTAGTAGGCTCAGAGCTCCCCACACCCCAACTCCAACAGAAACATCCTATAGATTTAATGACGAGGTATCCAAAGCCCTGGCTTGATTGATGGGTTTTTAATGATCTATCTGATTCTCCAACTCCTTACTAAGAAAGCAATGAAGATGAAAACTTAGATGTCTTCTCGCTCCACATACAAAGAAATACAATGTACTTTAAAAATCACTTGGGTAATCTTACTGCAATTCATTAGACGTTCTCAAAAAACAATGACTTCTTTAACAGGTAGCTGTCATGATTGGCAGTTGGCATGCCCGTGAGAAGCTTTTCCTCAGTTTAACACGGCCCTCTACTGGCAGTCTCTAAAACTGTCTACATGTAAGATCTTTACTGGACTTTATGTAAACTATTTTGGATAGTCCCAGTTATAAAGCACCTCACATTCCTGAGCTAGAAGTACAGGTGAGAGGAAAAGGGGAGTGTGGAAAATAGATGTCATTTTGAGCAGGACATCCATGGATCTGTTCACAAAAGAACATTGTTCCAAGTCTGCCATTTGCCTCCCTCTAATGAGACTGTTCTAGACGTCAGTGGGACTCAGGAGGAAGGATCTTTCCTACATTAAGAAGGTGCTGAGCATTTATGGCACCACAGGAACAAATAGGAATGTTATTTGCCAACTCCAATAAACTAGATCTCTTCTGTTTACTCAAATGTGAGTAATTGAATATAACCAGGACAAAGACACATGCGAAGCAGGCATTTCAAATTACTCCTGATTTGGCACAATTAATAATTAACTTCTCCCCTTCAACAGTCGAGGGAGAGAAAAGCGTCTCTGGTGACTTGAGACTCTATTTTATGAGAAGAATGGTTTTAAAGGGCGTGGATTTCTGACACATTTGTCAGAGGGATCTTTGAGCAGCAGTTAGCCACAGAGTCAGGAAACTGAGTGAATTGTTTTAAACGAGGCAACTAATCACATGTTTTAAATTTTGTTTTTTAACTTCTATATAACTATCTTTTACTTTTAAAATTAAATACACGAGACTTTAGAAAGCATCGTAGCACTTTGGAACGAAGCGTGTGAAGTGTGTAGGAAGGATTCTCCTTCCTCCCCCACCCCCATCGCTGCCTCTATTTTCCGTGCACCCTCTCCCAGTCTCTTTACTGCTTTCATGTCCATGTGTCCATCTGTCACCCCACCCTGTTCTTCCTCAGGGCAGTAATTCACCCTGTCGCCATCCCCTTCCTCTCTCTTTCTTTCTTTCCTTCTTTCCTCCTTTCTTTCTTTCTTTCTTTCTTTCTTTCTTTCTTTCTTTCTTTCTTTCTTTCTTCCTTCCTTCCTTCCTTCCTTCCTTCCTTCCTTCCTTCCTTCCTCCCTTCCCTCCTTCCTTTCTTTCCTTCTTTCTTTCTTAGACTGTACCTATATTTACACCTATTTTGATAAATACATACGCACACTACAGGCTAGGATGCACAAGCAAGCGAGAATATTCGGCTCTGTTCTTTCTGAGCTTAGGTCACCTCCCTTAATAGTATGCTTTGCAACTCCATCCATTTCCCTGAAACTTTCATGATTCCATTTGTCTTTACAGCTGAATAAAATTCCATGGGGTATATGAACCGCATTCTTACCATCCACTCATTTGTCGAGGGCCATCTAGACCGGCTCCATTTCTCTGTTACTGTGAACAGAGCAGCAGTGAGCATGTGCAAGTAATAACTTAGGGAGATTTGTTTAATATAAAGGAAATGTGACCATAATACATGATCTGGCGCCACAATAAATAATACAGTGATCCTTCTGTTTCCAAGGTTCTACATCTGCAGATTGAAAGACCAGGAGTTTGAAGATTGGGAAAGGCTGATAAGATGACTCCGCGGGTAAAGGAGCTTGCCACACACGTCTGGTGACTTGAACGAGATTCTGTGAACCCATGTAAAGGCAGCAGAAGTGACTGCATAAAGTTGACCTCTGACCTCCACAGGCATGCCATCGTATGTGCTAGTAAACGCACGCGTGCGCACACACACACACACACACACACACACCATGCACACAGAATAGTAATAAACAATATAATAATCTTTTTACAAATAATAAAAGGGGCTGCAGAGGCGTCTCAGTTGCTAAAGCCCGTTTGCTGTCCCGGCACCCACATCAGGTGGCTCACAACCACCTGTAACTCCAGCTTCAGGAGATCTGATATGATGCTCTCTTCTGGCCTCTGTGGGCACCTACACACCTGTCTGTCTGTCTGTTTCTGTCTCTGTCTCACTGGGACCAATCCCCAGGGGACACTAAGGGATGGCTATACGTACAAACATGATCAAAGTAAGCACTAAATAGATTTTAGGCAAAACTGGGATGTAATCACACCAATGAACAGGGAGAGAGGGGGAAAGATGTGTTGTTATCTATCATAATTGGAAATAATTTGACATATAGCTCTGATAAAGAAGCACTGCCTGGAAATATCGCCACACGATTGGGTCTGTTGAAATTCCATCATGGAGTAAGGAGAGACTCAAGAGGCCTCCTATTCCCAAGGATCTATAGGCAACTAATGGTCACTGGTGGCTGGAGAGACATTTTCTTCAGTGGTGGAAACACTGATAAGTTGCCCAAGTAGTAACCTGCTTATAGATTCCTGTAAGCAACCCTAATGAAACTCATTCATTTACCCCACCACCCCCAAGAAAGAAAAAAGAAAAAAGAAAAGAGAGAGAGAGACAGAGAAAGAGAGACAGACAGACAGAAACGGAGACGGAGACAGAGACGGAGACGGAGACAGAGACAGACCCAGAAACAGAGAGAGAGAGAGAGAGAGAGAGAGAGAGAGAGAGAGAGAGAGAGATGAAAGTAGATGGGGGACCAGTTGTAAGAGGAGGGGATCAGCAGGAGTGGAAGGGAAAAACATTGTCGTGTATAATTAATATATGCTAATAAAACAACAATTTTTAATGGGGGAAAAGCAGCTGAAAATGACTGTCATTCAGGACCAGGCCAGAGGAATGGGGTGTGGAGGGACGGGTGAAGGCCTACAAGACTCAAAAATCGTAAGCCCTGCAGTGTCCCTCCACCTCATCACGGAAGCACCTCCACTTAGTTCTGATATCCCCATGCAGTGAAAGTGTATGGCTCCAAAAACAGTTCAGCATTTCTAAGTCGGCTATCTCCCTTCATACTTACACCTAGATGGGTGTGTTCACAGGGGCATGGGCACACGTGTGTGCACGTGTGTGGAAAAACCTAATGGATATGAGAACTCGTCCTCCATCAGTCTTCCACCTTACTCATGAGGCAAGGTCTTGCCGTCAGACCCAGGGCTCACCATGATGGCTCACCTCTCCCTAGCCGGCTCGCTCCAGGATTCCTCCCTGGAAGGCTCGCTCTAGGATTTGGTCTCCACCTTCTGAAGCTGAATTAGAGGTGGAACACCATGATCACCTGGCATGTACGCCGGTTCTGGTGATTCAGTCTCTGGTCCTATGGCTTACATGACAAGTGCTTCCCCCACTGAGCCAACCCCCACCCCACCCCGGGCCACGAAGTTGATTTTTAAAGTGTCTAAAACCAGTAAACACTGACAACGGAACAATTTGGGGTATCGCTTAAACAGGCCCGAATCAGTTCTACGCTTCCAGATTCAATTTGCCAAATGAAGCACGCACTCTTTGTGGGGCAGTTTGTCAGACGGGCATTTGACAGTCACACTTGTTCCCACACTTCAGAAATAACAGCTCTCCTTTCATTCAGCACCATCATATTCATAGGCCGTGTTATTATCTGGGCTTATGCTCCAAAATGGGCTTGGGACTTTCATCTTGAACTCAGTCCACTGTGTTCTCACAGGGCATCCAAAGTTGATTCAAAGGACTCACTAATCCAATAATGTTTATTTCTAAGAGGAGAGATCGGTTTTCTTACTCTGAAAAAATGCCAAGATTAATTTAGGGAACAACGGGAAACTACCTTGTGTAATTGAGGTTTCCAAACTGACCCGGCACAGTTTGCTAGACAAGTATGTTTCGAGGCATGGTAAACGTGTGGGTCATGCTCTGTGCACCCAAGAGATTTATTCTTTCATCTGTTCAAAGGAAGTACAGTTGGGAACCTGAAATTCCAAAGGCTTTAAACCTTGTAAGATTAGAGGAGGAAGAAAAAAATGCGCCTGTCAGGTCACTTATGTATAAGCAGTCCAGTGACTTTCCCAGTGTTCAGTCTAAACCTTTCTGGTTGTTTACATCTATTTTCACAGGCTTGGGATGTAACTCAGTTGGTAGAACAATTGCTTAGCATGCCTGAGGCCCTGGGTTCAATCCCTTAGCACCACACACATGGGGTTTGGTTGTGCACACCTATAATTCCTACATTTGGGAGGTGGAAACAGGTGGATCGGCAATTCTATGTCATCATCAGCTAGACAGTGAGTTTGAAGCAAGAACAGGCTCCCTGAGACCTTATCTAAAAAACAATCAAAGAAAGAAGGACCAGTTTCCAACATCCCAAACCAACTTTGCACCCTGACAAACTGCATCGAAGTCTCAGGTGAAACACCACCACACAGGTAAGCTTTTGACACACACTTTAGGGGAAAGGAAATGGCTGGGTGTCCTTTCTAAGTCTTGCTGGCTTTTTACCAAATCTGAACATCTGTAGAACTGTCACAAGTCCACTTCAAGGCACATACCTAACAGAAATGTATATGGATGGACTAACAGCTAAACAGATAGACAGATAGGCTTCTGCATCTTTGTATGTACATAAAATACAAACTGCATTCTGGGGATGGAGCTCAGTGTGAAGAGTGATTGCCTGGCATGCACGAGGCCTTGGATTTCATTTCCAGCACACCGGAGACTGGTGTGGTGGTGCACACAGACTTGCAATCCCAGAATTAGGGAGTTAGAAGCAAAAGGATCAAGAGTTCAAGATCATCCTTGGCTACATGGCATAGTTTGAAGCCATTCTAGGCTACAAGAGGTTGTCTCTCAAAAATGAAAAATAGACTTCCACAAAGCACTACTTCTTTGGTGAAACTTGTCTAGGGACCAACGGAAAGTCCGAGTACTACTTACAACTTTAGCTTTTAATCTGATCCCTCAGCTATCATCTGACCAAGCTGAACCTATAAATGCCCCCACCAAGAATGTAAGTGAGCTCGATGTTCAGAGCCCTAACGTTGGACTAATCCAAGTAGATTCATCTCTGAGTAATGGTAAACAGGGGCCTGCCCAGTGACACACAGAGGTCGAAGGGCAAACCAATGGGCACCCTGATCCACGGTGCACGTGACACCCAGCTGTGGTGACACATACCACCAGAGGGCTGGGCATTGGCCCCAGACAATTCTGAAGAAAGAGCATGTCACTGGCTCATTTGGCTGGCAATCAGATCTGGTGTTCATCTGATTTATCAGTGTTCCGGGACAGTCGGTCTAGGTCAAATGTGAATGACCCACACTGTATTCCTGGAGAGGCCCTTAAGACAATCAGCCCTGCGCACCCACAAAGAGGCACACTGAGGAGTGAGGAGTGTCAGCTGCAGGTTTGAATCCTGACTCTTCTTTCTACCCATATGTCCTGTATACAATACTTAGCTTTTTGGAACCTCAGTTCCCCCCCCCCCCTTGGCTGTTCAGGTAAGAATATTCATGAGATCCCACATAGTAAGCAGTCGGGGCTTTGCAGGGTAATCACTCAGTCATGTTTGTAGGAAATAAACAGTTTAATATGCTGTTACAGTGACCATCAACATTTATGCCTTTTTGTTATCCTTTGATAGGGACTAGGTGAGGTATTGGGTTATACACTAAATCACATTTTTTCAGTTCATGAGTCCAACCTCAAACTCACTAGAATCCAGTGGTAAAGGTGGAGTGTAAATAAAAGATTTGTAAGAGACTTATTTTATTTTTAATTGTGCATTTTTTTAAAAGATTTACTTTTAATTATGCTATGTGTGTGAGGATGTACATGTGAGTGCATTTGCCCGCGGGGGCCAGAGGAGGGCATCAGATCCCAAGGAGCTGTAGCTAACGGTGGTTGTGAGCTGAATGATGCTAGAACCAAACTCAGGTCTTCTGGAAGTGCAGCAAGTTCCCTTAACACTGAGACATCGGAACCATTTTAAACGGGGCTATAGAGTTTCGGCATTCTGGAAGCGTTCAGTCAGAATCCTGCCACACGTGACCACTTATCTGACAGAAACACGGTCAGAGAGAAGAGCTGATGATGTGAGAGACTACGGACTTCTCCCAGAAGTGGGGAGGGCGGGCAGGACTTGAGCATGAAGTCCTGGGAAACTAGCAATGGCTCCAAGATGGCGTCATGAGGAAAGGCCAGACCGAAGACGGGAAGTGAGAAGGAAGGAGTTTGGGGAGCCATGTTCACCCACGCGCTTAGTACACAATCTACTCAAGGCAGCAACAGACATAGCAGACCTTAGGTTCTGGGAGGCAGGATGAGATCTACCCTGCGACACGCAGAGGTCGAAGGGCAAACCAATGAGCGCCCTGACCCAGGTCTGTGGTCCATGGGACCCCTGGCCGTGGTGCGGGAGGGAGGAAAGGATGGAAAGTACAAATGCCTGGAGATAAACTGGATGCAAAAGAAGGTGCCACGGGCCAGCTGCAGGAGGATGAAGGTGGAGCAGCACCAGTGAACACACAGGTCTAAACATTCTGCCACCAGATAGCAGCTCCTGGTATCCGAACTGTGAGCTCCATCTGTAGCACCCGAGGAATTTCTAACTACACCCGCATATGACTCCCGCCTTGAAGATTTAAATCCTTAAGTCTGAAAAGGGGCACAGACATGAACAAGATAAATGAAGACCATAGTTGATGTACTTCAGTACCTGCCGTGTGGTCTCATTGTGTGCTAAGTGTGGAAGCTTTGTTAATATGAATGTGTACATGTATGGATATGTGTGCGGTGCGTTGCATGTGCGCTAAGTTTTGAAGCTATGTTAATACACTATACACACACACACACACACACACATATGTCTAAGTGTGGATCTGTCTAAATGTGGTATGTGTGTATGTGGTGTATACACACATGCACTTATGGGTACATGCACTGGTGCTCATACATGAAGGCCAGAGGAGGATGTTGCATATTGTGCTCTATCACTTTCTAACCTATTCCCTCGAGACAGGGTCTCTCACTGAACCTGGAGCTAGGCTGGCAGCCAGCGAGCTCCAGCCATCTCCTAACTCCGCCCCCGTGGCACCTGGTTTCCTGGTGCCATGTGTCTATGCCTGGTCTTTTAGATGGGTGCTAACGATCCAAACATAGGTCTGCACGCTTTCCCAGTAAGTGCTCTTACCCGCGAAGCCATCTGCCCAGCCTTGTGTTTATGTATTTAGCCCTTCCTCATCCTCCTATGAAGAAGCCGTGCTTCTATTTCACATTTTCAAGATATTGGGACAGGGAAGTCTCGCACATTAGCAGGGACCGCAAAGCAGGAAGTGTGAGGAGCAGGGCTTGAACATGGGCAGCACCGCCCTGGGATACAAGTCCCCAGTCACGTTGCCACCCAGCTTCTCCAGAGAGGATTCTAATGAGTTGGAATCTCAGGAAATGATTTAATTAGATGAGGGGATAGAGAGAAAAGAAGGCAGGCAGGGCGACTGACATCTATCATGAGTTGCCCTGGGTTTATGCTCAGAAGTCTGGCATCCCAGGTCTCGAATCATTGTGAAGAATTTCAGTCTATTCAGTTATATTCAGCTATGCGATAATGTCTCCCAACCCATGCAGAGCTCTGAGTGCTCTGCTGCAGGGGAAATGCTCATTTCTTTGCTCTTCTACTTAGCAATCCATATTGAATAGCTGCTCTGCTGATACCAAAGCATAGACTTTGCTTTCAATGCGAAGTAATGGTATGTGTGCATGCTTGCATGTTTACACATGTGCCAATGCGCGCGCGCGCGCACACACACACACACACACACACACACGTGTATGCATATATGGGGAAGCCAGAGGACACCTTAGGCTTGTCATTCCTCAGGTGCAGTCCACCTCTGTGTGTGTATGTGTTTTAAAGCAAAAATAAATCAACAAATAGAAACAGGACGCTCACTGGCCTGGAACTCACCAAGTAGGCCAGGCTGGCTGGTTCACCAGTCCCAGGGACCTCTGCCTTCACCTCATTAGTTCTGGGATTAAATGCCTGACTTTGTCTTTAATGTGAGTTCTGGGGCTCAAACTCAGGTCCTCATGCTTGCAAGGCAAGTGCTTGGCTGACTGCTCCATCATCCCAGCCCTAGAAAGTGATATTTGGCAGTATGACCAGGAACTCCAATACCAGTGGCAAAGGTTGGCAGGAGACACTTGAATAGTCCACACCAATCATCACTTGCACCTGCAAAGTCTGCAGAAGCCCTCTGATGGTGTCACAACCAGGAGAGAAGGTTCCAGACAGCAAAGGATACAGGATCTGAGTGGACTTTATGGGATCCTGGGACCTGAGGTCCGGGCTGCAGGGAAAGGACAGATGGGTTAAGAGGAATCAATGAAAAGGTGGGGAAATCCCCACGATCAAAGAGAAGGAAGATCTCCAAGTGGCTCATAAGGAAGGTGAAGACTTGGAAGTTGAGCAGGAATAGTTTAGATCTGGGAATCAACATGGATATTCCAATGTGCCCTGTGCAAAACAGTCTGACTGTCTCAGCTGCCACAGCTGCCCTTCTTGCCTTCAGGCCATCCACTAAAATAATCACAGGGTGTCCTTCAGTATGCTAGTTAACCGATAAGGAACAGAGGCATTAAGAAATGTAACCAGCCTGCTGGTGGTGGCACATGCTTTTAATCCCAGCACTCCAGAGGTAGAGGCAGGCGGATCTTGGTGAGTTTTGAGGCCAGCTTAGTCAACAAAGCAAGATTCAGGACAGCCAAGGCTATTGAGAGAAACTGTCTTGAAAAAACACGAAAGAAAGGAAGGAAGGAAGGAAGGAAGGAAGGAAGGAAGGA
>CABHPP010135454.1:7460-18334 GCA_902168425.1 Peromyscus attwateri | reverse complement strand
AGGAAGGAAGGAAGGAAGGAAGGAAGGAAGGAAGGAAGGAAGGAAGATAACCAGAGCCAAAAACAAAACAGGAATGTTCTGGATTTGCGAGCCCACTTTATCTGTGCACCTGTACAGAATCCTGCGCCTACAAGAAGGCACAGGTGCCACCTGTGGATCTTGTTTCTGTTCTAATTGTCGAGAACTTGAAAAGGCCATGCATGTGTGCATGCAGGATTGAGTGTGGAACTCAGTCCCTGGTGGGTTCTCTGGCAGGGCTCTGTTGGAGGTCTTTGGCCTTTGAACAAATGATTTCTTATGTCATGGTTATTCTTCTGGAAAAGTAGAAGGATGAGGCTACACATAGCTTGGTTGGTAGAGTGCTTGCCTACGATGCAGGAAGCCCTGGGTTCAGTCCCCTGTACCAAATAAACCTAGCTTGGTGGTACATATCTATAATGGAGGAGGGGGAGGAGTGAAGGCAGGAGGATCATAAGTTCAAGTCTATCCTTGGCTACATGTGGAATTCAAAGCTAGCCTGAGATACAAATAATCTTGCCTCATGTGGGGAGTGGGGGATGGGGGTGGAGATAAGGTATTGAACAATCTTAGCAGTTGGTTCTTTAACTTGAACACGATTCTACAGAAGGTGTGGAGCTGTAGTACATAGAACATACTCCAATCTGAGCATGCACCAATGGAGAACTTGGGGGCTGTCAAGAAGGGAGGAGGTGGACCACCATGGGATCTCATGAAAAATAAACCCTTCTCACTGGCTGCCCAGAGGAAGGGCATGGGGGCTGTCACCTCACAGGTTCCTGGGGTGCTGACAGAGCATCTGAATCAGGAGTGAGCCAGTCTCCCAGAATGAGTCACGGGGGCTCGCGTGCAGGAGCTAACAAGCCAACAGCCACTTCTTGCCAATCAGTCCTGAGCTGTCAGGGGTGGAGGGCAGCAATCAGCTGCAAGTACCGAGAAGAAAACCCCTGCAAGGCAACTTCACCAGACACTTAAGCAGAACTTCCACTGAGCTGCGGTACTCCTTGCAGGCTGAGTGAGAGGGAGACCCTGACTGGACCGGCAGCACCCTACATGCATTCTTCCTGATGAGACCCCAGAGAATGCCTGGAGAGTTTAAAGAGCCTCAAGGAAAGTGAAAGAGAAGGTGAGAATCCTGCCTACCCACAGTGATGTCAAAGCTGGACTTTGTCAGTGGGATACGAACCGGGCTTGCTCACTCAGAAAGTCCATCAGAGCACCCACCATTTCTCCATATAACACTGGGGGTGGGGGTGGGGGTGGGGGAGTCAGAATAGAAAGACCTGAGTTGCAGAGCAGTTTCCAGTCCTGAGATGGCTGAAAATGAATGAAGTTGGGAGTGTGGGGAAGAGAGATGAGGAGATAAGAGAAGCGAAAAAGGGAGAAAAGAGAAGACAGGAGAAGAAAGAGGGGGAAAGATAAAAATGTGCAGGAGAAGGGGGGGGCTGGGACTAGGGAGAAGTTTTAGCCTCATAAGATGAACTGAAAACCAACATGCCCATGTTAAAATCTGTAACCCACAAAAAGAACCTGAGAGGAAGCAGGTGCCTCTCTCCAAGCACACACTCACATTCAGCTTTTAAAGCCTTATAATTTCCTCCCCACCTTCCCAAGTCAACCTAACTGTTTTCTTTGGTTCGCTGGCATTTAATTTAAAAGACAAAACCAATAAACCACCCACCCTACACTCCCTGCAAAAGTAGAGGATTAGTTTAGGAGCAGGGATCCCATCTTCCAAATTCCCAGTCCTGTTAGCAGCTAGCTTCCTTCCCCACCAAACCCCAAGTTGAGAGTACTATAATTACTCTGAACAAATGCATACTTGTGGCTGCAAGAGAGCCTGCAATAATACATAAACAGCTTCTCATTTTAAACGGAAAGCAAGCTGAAAACATCAGAGTTCGGAAGCTGTTACAAGACTTATGCTTTGTTTGTTTTTGTTTGTTTGTTTGTTTTGTTAAATCCCAAGAGTCTTACTTGGAGTGAGCTCTTCCCTTTGGTGAATGGAAATCACAAGGTCCTGGAGCCAGGAACTGAAAGCTGCCACAGCCGCTCTCCAGCGCTGTCCTCCCGCAGCGATCCTGTTTACTTGCGAAACATCCGAAAACACACTTGGAGGAAGAACTCTGGGTTTTCTTGAAGATCTGCCGCGCAGAGCCAGCGGTCCAGCCTGGGATCCAGGGCGAGTGTGCAGAGACCTGGGAGCCCCGGGCTGCGGCTCTGTGGTTGCTCCGAGCTTGTAAATACAGGCGCTATGGACAAAGTCCCAGATGACATCACTGGGAGCTGCTTACTGTTGAGTCTTTATTAACTGACTGTCAAAAAGAAAGGAGGGGGTGGGGAGGCAAGAGGATCTCTTCTGCAGTGAATTCGGTGTCTGGGAATGGATTCCTGTGATACGCGCGTGAAGTGACCCCCACGGAGTCAAGTTGGCCCGAGCGAGCTTGGCTTCTCTATGGTCTGAAAAAGTGAGAGGGCCCTCTCCCCAGTGGACGCTGAAGAGTTTGCAGAAGCTGGAGCTTGGGGACAGTTTGAAGCGCAAGGCGGCCACCTGCTCCAACTCCTCTGCGTGGCTGGATGATTCACAAGTACGCGGGGATTAGCCACGTCTTGAGTTTCCTTGCAAGTCTTACCGCGAGCTCCCTACCTGGCTAACGTTTCTTCCAGGCGGATTGTCTTGATTTGCAACTTTCTGCGATAAACTCTGAGACTAAAGTTTCTCAACTCAGAATAAAAGGAAGGGCTCCCAGAAATTTTAGGGTGAAATTCTGTGTGCATTTGCAAAAATGTGATTTGTTTGTTTGCTCCCTGGGCAGAATGTGGCAGAGTTTCTCTGATTCCCAACATTGTAATGGTGTACTTCCCACTCTCATAAATAAAATAAAAAAAATTTAAAGTTAAATACAATACAGTTAAAAACTAAACATTTAAATGAAATTTAAAGGTAAAATACGAAAAATAAAATTTAAAAGTCAAATAAAATCCAAAGTAAAGTGGCCAGCAAGGTAGCTCAGCAGGGAAGGCAAGGTACTTGTTGCTCAAGCCTGATGACCTGAGAAATGACTCCACAAAGCTGTCCTCTGTCAGTGGCATGTGTGCTCCTGCGCGCAAGCACACACACACACACACACACACACACACACACAATTTTATAAGGTAAAATATACTGCCACATATGGCTACAAACTTGTAAATTCCGCTTCCTTTCAACCATCAAAATAAAAGCGAGGTTTCCTTGCTCTGCTTTCCCTTGTCCTCACTGACCTCCTCTTCTGTCAGCTGATGCTGGTGACTCTCCTTATTGCTTTCCATCACCCCCAGACTCCACCTAGAGATGGTCTCCACATCCAACCTGAGTCTCTATTGTGATGCCTGAACGCCCAGCCTTCCCCGCTCGGCCTGTTGCAGTGAGGCTCACTATTTATATGTATTGGATGCTTTTTATATACTTGTATTTTTAGTTTGTTTTCTTGCCATCTGTGTGCTTGTCTCCACTTTGAAATGTCTCTAAGAGCAGCGGCTGTCTTGTGAGTGCTGTTTATTTGTTTATGCCCAGTCCCAGCCATAGGAAATCCTAACCAGAATGCAGAGGGGAGGTCGCTGAGGGTGGAGACAGGAAGGAGGGCAGCAGATCCCAGGGGAAAGGGGTCTATGTTTAGACCCTGCCTTGGAAAACAATGACCTCACATCTAGCTTTCTGACTCTAGTCAATGCTCCTTCCACTTCTGAAACTTATTTTCTCCAAGAATAGCAATTGACTATTGATTTGGTCGGGTCTCAAGACCTCAAATATGCCACTTTCATGTAGGAATCAAAGAAAACGTGTCTCATCTGCCTCTAGAAGATCTTTAATACAATGTTAACAGAAAGAACTGCCTGCAGAGAGCTGGGGCGATAGTTCGATTGGTAGAGTGCTTGCCTAACACGCATGAGGTCCTGACTTTGCTCCCCAGCACTACATCAACCCAGCCCACTGCATGTGCATGTCTATAATTCCAGAACCCTGGAAGTGGAGGCAAAGGAATCAGAAGTTCAAGTTCATCTTTGGTTGCATCGTGAGTTGAGGTCTGCCTGGGCTCCATACAGACCTTATCACCAAATTAACTGATTAAAATTTTAAAAGAGTTGTAAAAGAACCTAAGAATCTCAACTCATAAAACCAGTAATTCTACTTATCGATAGGGAACTTGCAAATATGCTCACAAAATGCAGCAACGTATGAACGTAAGCATGTTCTCTGGGTTGTTGGTTGAAGCCCAGTGAGGTAGAAATAAGTTGTGCACGCATGAGTAGGAGAAGAGGCAAACTGAGGGACTGTGCCACAGAGGCCAGTGATTCCCTGCAGAAAGAGCATGGAAGAGAGCAGCAGAGAACTCGGTACCAGACTAGGGAACAATGTCCATTGTTAACAATGGCCACTCACTCGTGGGAAGACGGGGGTATTTTTACTCCATGTGTACAGTGTAGCCACTCCACCCCGGGGACCACTTCCATTTGTGTTATTACGAATGATTTCTATGCCTTTTAACCTTTTCTTATTTTACTTCTGAGATGACAATATAATAAAAGCATGAGGGCTATTGAGACAGAGCAGCAGGTAAAAATGTTTGCCTGAGCTCCATCCCCAGGACTCACAGGGTCGATAAAGAGAACTGACTCTGGCAAGTTGTCCTCTGATTTGCAGACATGTGCTCTAGTATAGGTGTGTGCTTCTGTACATACATGGACACACACAGGCACACAGACACACAGACACATACACGATAAATAAATATGTACATAAATAAAAAGAGTAAAACAGTTTTAATTACGGTGCAATTTCTAGACTACATCTCAAGAAAACATAGCTGTCTCTTTACCAAATGCCTGGCATTCAGATGAGCAGTGAGGACCTGACAGCTGGGCTGGGAAGAGTCTCCGTAGGTCAAAGCTCTTGACATGGAAGGGTGAAGACCTGAGCTTGGATCCCGAGGACCCACATAAAGCCAGATGTGGTAGCACACATCTGTAATCCCAGACAAATAGGGCAAGATAGGAGGTAGTTCCCGAAATCTAGTGGACCGGTTAGCTTGGCATAGGCAGTGAAGAATAATGAGAGACCCTGCCTCAAACAACAAAGGTGAGATTGACACCTTGGGTTATCTTCTGACCTCTATATGCACTGCAAGGCATATTTGTGCCAGTGCTCACACACACACACACACACACACACACACACACACACACACACGGGGAAGGTAAAAACAACAACAACAAAAAAACCCAGCTGCTAGTTAAGTGAATATGTAGACCCCCCTACCCTGAAGCAACAGTATATAAGGATATGATGGAGAATTACTAGGTTCTAAGTTTTTGATTCAAAGACCCACTCCTTCCCATTACACTTAAGAACTAATTTGCCAGCCCCTTGGACTCCATCCACCTTATAAAGTGATTGGAGAGATATTTGGTTTGGCTGACTAGTTACTGGTGAGCTGGACAGGCCAGTGTGAGAGAATGTGTGGATACAAGGTCTGCCCCTCTCCTGGTCATGGCCCATAACATGATGGAGCCTCCAGAGAGAGGGTGAGAGAAGTCGAACCCACAGTGAGTCTTAAGGCCGCTGGGCTGGGAAGACGGCTCAGTGGGTCATTATTAAGGAGGAACTCCGCACTTTTTCAGTGGCCTAGGGTCATGACATGGAACCCAAGTCTGCCTATTCTCTGTGCTGCTGGAGGTTCTAAAAAGCAGTCAGGATAGTCAAAGATTGATTAGACACTGTGTCTTTCAATATGGGGAAGGGGAGAGCCCAAGAAAAAGAAGAGCTAGAAATTTCCACAAGGGAAGATAGAGTGATGAGGATGTTGTTCTGTATGCTGTGAATATGTGTTGCTCTGATTGGTTTATAAATAAAGCTGTTTGGCCAATGGTGAGGCAGAATAAGGTTAGGTGGGACATTCTAACTAGAGAGAGAGGAAGGAGAAAGGCAGAGCTGAGGAGATGCTGCTAGCCGCTGCCATGAGAAACAAGATGTAAAGGTACCATTAAACCACAAGCTACAAGCCACATGGCAAAGTATAGATTTATAGAAATGGGTTAATTTAAGATGTAAGAGCTAGCTAGCACAAAACCTGAGCCATTAGGCCATATCATGTGCAAATAATATAAGCCTCTGTGTGTCTATTTGGGTCTAAGGGGCTGCGGGACCAGCGGATGAGAGAGATTTGTCCTGACTCTGGGCCAGGCGGGACACAGGAAAACTTCTGGCCACAATAGAGTTCTGGGTTCTATTTCTTGTCCTCTAGGGAAAGTGTGCTGAGATTGGATTCTACTCTACAGTGAGGAGCTATCTCAGGACTGCAGTGCTTTTAAAACCACAGGGGAAGAGAGGAAGTTAAGAAGGGAAGAAGGGAGGGAATATTTTGTACATGTTCTTATTTTTTTATTGAGAGAAAAAGGTGTGTGTGTATGTGTGATGTAGGTATGTGTGTGTGTGGTGTAGGTGTGTGTGTATGTGTGTGTGTGGTGTAGGTGTGTGTGTATGTGTGTGTGTGATGTAGGGGTGTGTGTGTGTGTGTGTGTGTGTGTGTGGTGTAGATGTGTTTATGTCTACACATGTGCACAGATACTTATACAACTTATTTATTTTTCATTCTTTTTTTTTTTTTTTTTAAGAAAGGGTCTCACTATGTAGCCCTGGCTGGGCTGGAACTCACTATAGACCAGGCTGGACTCATACTCATAGAGATAAACATGCCTTTTCCTCCTGAGTGCTGGGATTAAAAGTGTGTGCCCCTATGCCTGGCAATGTTTACATGCTTTTATGCAGAACCCAGAGGAGCACAGCCAATGCCCTTCTCCTTCCTCCCTGCTCCCTGTCTTATTTCTTTGAGACAAGGTCTCTCAATGAACCCGCAGCTTGTCACTTTTGTCGAGACTGATTGGCCAGCAAGCCCCAGCACCCCTCCTGTTACCCCGCACTCCCACACCAGAGCTGGCATCACAGACGTGCACAGCTACACCCAGGGTTTTACATGGGTTCTGGGGATCTGAACTCAGGAACTTATGCTTGTATAGCAAGCGCTCTTGCCCACTAAGACATCTATCTCCTCAGCCCCTGTGTCCTTATTTTTCATGGCCTATCTATGACATGACTTTAGTCTAGATTCTGTTTTAATGGACATTTGGAGTCATCTGGGAGTTACATGAGTCAGACTTCCCCAAGCAAGAATTAAATAGAAATATACAACCTGACTTACCACTTGGTCTAAAGAGAGGTCTAAGGAGAAGGTCAGGGAGCATGGGAGACACCTGCCCTCCCCACCTGTGTCAGCCAGGTGACCACTGATGCTGCAGAAATCACCTTCACCTGTTGAGAGCCTCAGCCCACCCTCTGCTCCTGCCTCCCAGGCCCTCCTCGGGGGATGGCTTCTCTCCTCTCAGGCCTGCACTCGCCTGTCAAGGGCCGCTGGGCCTAAGATGACAGAAAGACCCAGCTGTTCGTTTCCTTTATGACATCTCCCACTGTAATCTGGGCACGGAAGTGTTTCGTACTCAACTGGAAAGTTTCTAAAAGTCAAAGATGGCTCTCACATCTGCATAGTATGAAAAATAACTCCACATACCGCTTCCAGATGATAACGTCATAGTTCCAGAGACCCGCAAGGATCGTCTCTGCAGAGTCAACTTCTACCTCCAGATCCGCCTTTACACCTTTATCCACCCCCCCACCCCCCCCACCCCCGTCCCCGGCCATTTCTCAAGCATTTATACATGCGTTTATTCAAGGACACGCTCTAATTGCCCCTAAAATGACTCAATATGTCACTTGCTGTCTTCATTACAGTAGAGGAAACTGAGGCCAGAGAGACACAGTATTTAAATACTCTGAATATGATTAGACTCATAGCCAGCTAAAGATAGCAACATTCCAAAGTGTCCCTCAGTGTCCTATGGGGCCTAGATCCCTCCATATCCCAAGGATACTAGATTCCTAGGGTCCTAAGGAGCCCAGAAACTCAGTGACTATAGGAACCCAGATCCCTCAGTATCCTGAGGGTATTAGAGTCTTCAGTGACCTATGGGATCTAGATCCCACAGTATTCCTAGAAGCCTAGATCCCTCAGTGTCTCCAGGAGCCAGGATCCCTCTGCCTCCCAAGTAGTCCAGATCTTTCAGTGACTTTGGAGCCTAGATTTCTCCATATCTGGAGGGACCTAGATCACCTGTGTCCCAAGGAGTCTAGATCCCTCTGTATTCTGGCATAGACTAGATTTCTCATTGTTCCAAGAAGCCTGGATTCTTTAGTGTCTCCAGGAGCCTAGAGCCTTCTGATTATAAACATTGAAAAGGAAGTGTGTGCTGATACTTTATTTGTGTCCCCCAATAAAGTTTATCTGAGGATCAGAGGAAAAAGCCAGCCACTATAGTAAACATAGAAGTCAGGCAGTGGTAGCACACACCTTTAATCCTATGGCTCAGGAGGCAGGGATCTGCCTGGATCTCTGTGAGTTCAAGGCCGCACTGGGAACAGAGCCAGGCATGGAGGCAAATGCCATAAATCCCAGCACTAATCATAAAGGTCTAGAGGGCTATACAGACAGACAGAAGTGACAGAGCTGGGCTAGAAGAGGAAGTGATGTAGCTGGGTGGAGAGGAAATGAGTTGGCAGAACAGAAAGGCATATAGGTGTGGGTATACAGGAAGTAGGTCTCTTTGGAAGCTGCGGAGTTGATGAGGTGAGGTTAGTTGTGGTTTTTCTATTCCTCTGATCTCTCAGGTTTTAACTCTGATTTCTGGCTTCAGGTTTTTTATTTAATAAGACCTTTTAAGATTCGTGTTACAGAAGTGCTATGCCAGCATGGACAGTAAAGCATTGGAAGTAGAATCCTGCATCAAGTACTGAATACCAAAGTCCTAGTCATGTATGCACACATGTGGCAACGGACATTCCACCAAGCTTCAGATTTCATTCCAAAGGAATGCAGCCTCTGTTCCTATGAGGAACCAGCCTTGCTACTTACCTCCTCCAAAAAGAGATATGCTGTGGCCTCAGAGCTGAGTGCAAACAGCATGCCAGTCAGTCTCCCAGAGCACCTGATGGAGTGAGTCCTCTGTGCCTTTGGGGAAGGGCAGAATCCAATTGAGGGAGGAAGAAAAATTGCAGAATACACATTTAAATCTGTTTCCCACTGGATTTCTATTAGTAACTAGGATTCTCCTGCTTCAGTATACATTTCCCCTCCAGAATTTAACAGTTCTACTAAAGGCTTAAGAGACAGCCTATGACCTGCCAGTCTGACTTGTAACATGATCAGAAATAGGAAGCAAAGGAGACTAAGTTGTGGCCTAGAAACACCAAGAAAAGTGGCATGCTTTGAGAACATGAGACTAGGGGGCTTTGAGAGTCTTCAGATGAGCACCCCGCTTCACCTCCTGCTCTCGGGGCTCCCTGGTCACATTTAGAGAAGCACTGGTTATACACAAGGAAGCAAATAGATGACTTTCTCATCTATAATCAGACATGGATAAAACAGAACCATCTAGAGGTAGTAGGCAGGGTCCTTAGGAAAGGGTGCTGTGACCAGTTCACCTCCTGGTACCCATTTCCCACCACAGATCACCTCTGACACCAAGTGGGCACACAAGCTGGCGTGGTTGCCATAGCAACGGCCCCAAGTGTGGCTGGATGAAGACGCTCACAGGTTCCAGTAACCACAGATATTACGGTGGACCACGTTCATAATTCAAAGAGAAACAAGAGCAAACCCTAAGGAAAGGTAAAGGAGGCCAACCAAGTTCTGATTGTTCACACAGGGCTGCATCACACATCAGGCTTACAGACGCCTTCTCTTTCCCTCTTGGAGGAGTGGAGGCTGCTTGCTGGTGTCCTCCATACGTCAATACATATGGCGTCTATTTATTGGGTTGGTGATACAAACAGGGCACTTAGGACATGTGGAGAGGGGACAGATATGGTAGAGAGATGTAAAACGCAACCTTTGAGAATCTGCCTGGGAGCTGACTTTTCTTCCGGGGAAAGAGAAATCCCTTTGAAATAGTCAAAAGTCTTCTCTCCCCATATGGGGCTCCGGGTACAGCCCAGGCTGGCACAGCAAGGGTTAATGCTTACTCTGACACTGGAAGGCTCTTGATGAAAGGCCCTATGTAAGTATAAAGTATCACTGTGAACTTGAAGGATTTTATTTCAGCCCTCTCATTGTGTTGTTGACAGTGCATACTGTGAGTTTGACATTTTTAACTACTTTGCTCGCCCCAAATAAAAAGGGCTGGGAAAGAGGAGGTGGGAAAAGAGAAGGGGCTGGGGGGAAGGGCATCCTCATTCCTTAACTAGGATTGTGCACAGACGCCATGCGTGGCAGTAGCCAGCAATCCAGCCAGAGTCCGACAGTGCTACTTCAAGGGTTTGTTATAAATTCATTGAGCTGAAAGATGTGAGTCGCATGTCTTTTAACCTGAGAACAGAATCTACCTGGAACCAGAACCCAAGAGAGGCCGCCCAGGCTCTGCTGGGGTGGAAAATGAGAAAGCAACCGATAATGTGGCCCGTGATTGTCTAAAGGAAAAGGCACTGAGTTTGATTTTCACCAGATATGGACAGGTCATTACAAATCGGCTGAATCTCACTAAGGAAGAGGATGGGGGCAGCTGCTGACCTTTCCCTGGGAGAGACCGGGCCTATTGTGTGATTAGCGGCTTCAGTAAAGCTTGGCCTGAATAGCACTGACAGTTTGTCCCCCACAGTTCCTGAAGCTCACTAAGGCTCAGGGGGCTAACTGCCCCCACCCCCACCCACTCACAATAGCCCCTGAGAGCTGCCAGAAATAGGAGAGAATTCCTCAAAGACACCCTGGAAG
>CABHPP010135453.1:0-14654 GCA_902168425.1 Peromyscus attwateri | reverse complement strand
CATTTTATAAATTGAGCCATCTCCCCAACCCTCAGAGTTGTTGTTGTTTTCAAAAGGAATAACTACTAAGGTTAAACAGAACTTAAATATAGGAAAGGTGAATCAACTTGGAACAGAGCCTTGAACCCAGCTTGAAGCTGATCTCCTGGATCATAACCAGGGTCGGTTGGCTGGGAGACAGGAAGGAAACATGAATATTCCAGTAGAAGGACTTAGAATTCATTCAAATTTCTACAGGAAAAAAATGAAGTTTAAAGCCGGGCTGTGGTGGCGCACGCCTTTAATCCCAGCACTCGGGAGGCAGAGGCAGGCCGATTTCTGTGAGTTCGAGGCCAGCCTGGTCTCCCAAGCGAGTTCCAGGAAAGGCGCAAAGCTACACAGAGAAACCCTGTCTCGAAAAATCAAAAAAAAAAAAATGAAGTTTATTTCCTGGATCTCATACAGCTGAACTGCTGTGTTCTGAGGAGACACCTTAGACATAAGCCTACTCATCCCAGATAGGGAACCCACAAAAGTAATGATTGTGTCAAAGTCCAACTTGGTGAACAAGTAAGTTTACTGAGGTTACATACAAGAGAAATAGAGAAAGATAACAGAGAAATGTTGCTGGAACTCTACAATGAAGGGAGATTTAAAAAAAAAATTGGTTGCTGTTCTCATTAATTGGGAACCACTGGAGATTTTGACCATTGGTATGAAGATGATATGGCATGTATTCATGAGACCTCTTATGGCTCTATTTTGATCTTAAACAACAAGGACAAGTTTAGTAGCAGAAGGAGAAGTGACGATACTGAGATGTTGTTAGTGATAGAATTCACAATGAAAGCAACCTGAGAAGGGTTTATTTGAGCTCACGGTTGTAGGGGATACAGTCCATCACGGTGGGAGCAGACACAGCAACAGGAGTGTGAAGCGGGGGTCACATGGCATCCATAGTCAGGAAGCAGAGAGAGGTGAATGCTGGCGCTTGGCTTGCTCTCTCTTATTCTATTTAGTCTGTGACTCCAGCCCTTGGAAGGGTGGTTGATCTTTCCATCTCAATCCACTCTAGAAACTCCCTCATGGACATGTATACAGGATTGTAGCCTATGTGAGTTTAGATCTTGTCAAATTAGCCATCAATATTGACCACCATAGTCGTAATGGAATGGACTGGATGTGAGAGAATGCCAGACTAAAGATATAATGAAGGGGTACATTCACCATGATTGGAAGGTAGGTTTGACTGTGGAGTGAGAGAAAAAGATAGAAACTATGAATATCTTCAAGATATTTGGCCAGCATAAACACAATCAACCAAAAGAGAGAGGCTGTAGAGTGGTGGTGGTGGTGATGGTGGTGGTGGTGGTGGTGGTGGTGGTGGTGGTGGTGGTAGGGATGAAAAGTCAAGCATGGTTGTGTGAAGGGGGAAAGTTAAGTGACCCTAATTGTAAGACAAACTCAAATTGTAGATGCATGGTTAGGGTTAGGATTCTGTCTAGGGTTAGGGATAAGGTTATGATTAGAGTTAGTTCAGGTTCTGATCAGGGTAAGGATTGGGGGTGTGGTTTGGGTAAGGATGGCATTTAAAACTGGAAACTAAGAAGACAGAAGGATATAAAGTACTTAATACACAAGTATGAGGACTCCAGTTCAGTTTCCAGAACCTAAATAAGAGTGTGGTGAGGAGCATGCTACAATCCCTTCACTAAAAAGGCATAAAGAGGAGCATCCCTGGGGGCTGCTGGCCAGCCAGTATAGCTAAAGCAGTGAGTTCCAGTGCAGAGAAAGAGAGACTCTGTCACACACACACACACACACACACACACACACACACTCACACAGGCACACACACACACATTCAGTGGCTGAGACTAAATGTAGCGATGATGTAGTCTTGATACTCAAGACTAGTACTTGAGCTTTTCTCCTCTTAATAATTTGAGAGAAAGGCTCCAACCAAAGAACCCGAGGGGATAAAATATGAGGAGAACTAGAATCTGGTGCCCTGGAAGTCTCATAGAGGAAATTAATTAACGAAGAATGTGTGAATGGCTGATGAATGCTGTTGATTGATAAAATGTGATACAGGACTGTAATAGACCACTGGAGTTAGCAACTTGGAAGTCAGTGGTGACTGAGAAGGGCATTGCTCAGAGCAGGAGAGATGCAAACCTGGGTAGAGTAAGGATTAAAGCAGGTTTAGAACTGTAGAATTTGACACATGGAGTACAGTCAAATTTGGCTTTGATGTTTGTCCTAGATACCTTTAATTGTCAACTTGACATAACCCATGGCCATCTAAGAGGAAAGGCTAGATTGTCTAAATCAGATTTGCCTCTAGGCATTTCTGTGGGAGATTGTCTTGATTCTTAATTGATGGAAGAGGACCCAAACCACTTTGGGCAACATCATTCCCTTGGCAGGGGATCCTGATCGGTATAAGAAAAGCAAGCTAAACACAAGCCAGTGAGGAATTCAGCCAACCATATTCCTCTATGGTTACTGCTGGCTTTAAATTCCTGTCTGAGCTCGTGTCCTGACTTCCCTCAATGATGGGTATGACATGGAAGTATAAACCAAATAAACCCTTTCCTTCTGTGGTTGTTTGGAGTGTGTGTAGGGCATGTCTGTGTTCTATTGAAGATTGGAAAAGAAACTAGAACAGAGTGCACACTTGTTGCCAGGCCCCGTCCAACCTGTCAAACAGTCCTGAATAGGGGAGTGAGGATTGAGAAATAATAGATGGGAACAATAGGGATGTAGACTTAAAGGAAAAAGACAGAGACACAGGATAGCTTTGGAAAGGATCTGAGTCAATACCACAGCAGCCCCGAGTTTATTTCTCAGGGCCTTTTTATACCCAAAATGGGAGGCAAAAAGACCTCCCTGTCTCAAGGACACTATGGTTTAAGGTACAGACAAGTGTAAACACCTCCTTAATTCTCAAAACATCTAGTAACCATGCCTTACAGCAAAGCATCCTGTTATACAGCCTTGGGGAGTAAGACATCTGGTAACCATGCCTTCAGCCAAACATTCTGTAATACAGCCTTGCAGAGCAAAACAAACTTGGACTCTCTGACCTCGAGTCAAGATGGAAACAAGCCCAAGCTGGAGTTATTGTGGGCTCCCACAGCTTGTACCCAAACCAATGGATGGTCTGTGGCATTCAAAGGACATACTCCTTATGCTGTCCATCCTGGTCATACGTTGGCAAATGGACATTGTCCTACTGAA
This sequence comes from Peromyscus attwateri, assembly GCA_902168425.1. Lineage (NCBI taxonomy): Eukaryota > Metazoa > Chordata > Mammalia > Rodentia > Cricetidae > Peromyscus > Peromyscus attwateri. The sequence goes on along the minus strand of CABHPP010135453.1, from coordinate 11,432 downwards.
CGAAACCTAAGGAAATTCTATGAAGATCACCAACCCCTTGTGGCTAAATATATAACGTAACTAGAAGGAATAAAAATACTTTATAGAGATACCTATGCCCTTGCTTTTGACTATCAGACTTTTGAGATAATGTACACAAAGGAATTTAAATTTCGCCAGGGGTCTCATACTGGGAGAAGGAAAAGGCTGAAGCCTGGTGCAGCCACAGGAGGAACTTGTCTCCATGGAGGAGATTTTGTACAGATCTGATACTTGTCAGACCACCTTGCTGGAGAGACGAGAGGCAAACAAACGACGGTTCAGTGATGGGCACAGGCACACTCTGACCGAGAATGCTTGCACATGCATATCTTCCCCCCCCCCCCCATTTAAACCTAAAACTCACATAAGGACCATCAGGAAGGGGCATCTGCTGGACCGTTCTGTTTTTTTTTTCCAATTTGCTCATATTAAATAGCTCTCCCCATTTAATTTCACTATTGTGTCTTTAACTGGACTCTTGAGAATGAACCTGGCTTGTTAGGGGGCTGTCCGAACCAAGACTCTGATCCTAACTTTGCAAATGGAAAGAACCCAGAGCTGTTCCTACTCTATTCTGAAATCTTGCTATTTACTCATCTAACTATAACAGAAGTCCAGTGGCCTCTCAAGTTCGTCTTCACATTTTCCAACATGAAGTTTAAGATGAAGTAGAGAGCAAGAGATAGGCATAGCTAAGCAGTCCTGGACAAGGCGTGGTCTCGCCCATCGCTAATCCATCATCGTCTCAGTGACAAGACTACCCTGCAAAGTGGCCTGAAAACTGCAGCCCATGTAGGGAAGGATTTCCAGGGTTTTGTTTTTGTTCTTGTTTCCTCTCAACTGGCTTCCTTTCTGTTGTTCCTGATGTCTCTCTACACATTCCCATTCTCCTGTCACGGGAATATAGTTTTCCTACTTAAGGCGTCATAGTCCACTCTCAGAGGCCAACCTTCTGTAGGTTTAACTCCACCATCAGAAAAGGTATTGATAAGACATCATCTAACGATCAGAAATACAATGCAATAGAACAAGAAATGGCCATCTTGGCCAGTCCTTGGAGAGCTCAGCTTCTGTCATGAACCTTATTTGTTGTATTGGGAAAGTTGATACTCCTCAGCCAATTCTTATAAGATCTGTCTCCAAAGACAGAGTGGAAATAGACAGATCAAGTCGCAAGCATGTTTTGTGGGAAGATAAATGCCTGCCACAATGATGCTCTTAAGAACAAAGAATGGGAGCTTCTTCTATCTCTAGACCTCTGACTCACAGAATGGTGTCAGAGAGACACACTCACTTCACTGTAAAATCAGCTGTCCCCACCCATGCCTTTCCATTTTCAAACATGAGCAAGTTAGTCTGGGTGGGAGGAGATAGTATTTCTTTATACAGTGGGACAAATAGTTGAGACTTAAGAGGCTTTGTAGAGCAAATGCATAAGAACCTTCCAGAAGAACTGTATCAGATCAATGGTGGCCTCAACACTAGTTGCTAATGTGTTTGTCTAGGTTCAGTCAACCACATAGGCCACGGGGAGGAATGTAAACACCGGGCTGCAAATCTTTAAGTCTATCTATTTATTTTCTAGACAGCCACATTCTACGACCTCTCTTGATGCTGTGGAGATTCTCTTAAGACAGCTTAGCAGCTCTGCATATCTCTTGCTCTCTACTTAATCTGAAACTTGAGAAGTCCCTGGACTTCTTTGCTCGCCTTCCCAATTTGACCACCTTAAGTACACTTCCCTGCTCCCCTTTTTACTGTTATTTGTCTCTTTAATTGGCGTGTTGGAGACCCATGACCAAGTCCAGCTTGTTCAGGCTGCCAGGGTGCAGACTCTGACCCTAACCAATATGCTAATAAGGTTAATGACTTGGTGTTTAATCACAGTGTGCAGACTACTGCTCACTCAGGGCTCTGTACTTGAACTGTAACAACTAAGGCCTAATAACAGTGGTATCCACTTCATTACGGACAACCAAGGCATCCTTAAAAAAAGGACTCTTTCCAGGTATTGATTCTGGCAATTCAGTTGATGGTTGATTCAGGGTGCCATGACTTCTTTCAGCACGGACTTAATAGGACTCACCTTAGATGTTTCTGAGAAGAGGGTTAATGATTCAGAGTTGATTTGGGAGTGAGAGGGATATGAAAGAGTTACGGAGAGAAAATATAGGGGACAGAGCAGAACACCCTTGAACCTCAGCTGCCGAGTTGGCCTCTGAGGCTCAATTCCATACGGATGTGCTGGAAAACACACACTTCCTCAGACTCTCCTGTGATTGTGAATCTTGACTGTCAGCTCAGTGAGATTTAGAACTGAAAGGTCGCAGACACAACAGAAAACACTGAGACAGAAATTGTTCCTTCACACCACAAGATTTATGTGAAGCTAGAGAGAGTGGAACAGGGTCCGATGAAAACAGAAGGGGACCTCAGACCACCCTGAAGAGCAAAGAGGCTACTTGAAGGCGTTCAGGACCAGGAGGAAGGGGTAAGTATTCATACAATGAGATAGTAAGGAAGGCATCTAAAGAATGGACTGAGGGCTAGAGAAACGGAACCTTGAATGCACTCAGTAGATTGGGGGTATTCATTATGGGATGTCTAGTTTCCTTGTTCCCTGTTAGTCTTGTAGAATCTGCATATCTAGATAGCTTACTTTACAAACTCGCATGGGCTGTCTCCCTCTCCCTGTAGCAAACAGCAGGGACCCCAGAATCAACTAATAAGGACCAGGCCACTTTGTCTCTGGGATTTATCATTGCTTTCCTGAAGTCCAGGTGCCCAAGGAGCTTGTTACAGACTCACAGACACATTCCTAGTGGGGTGCCTGCTAATATCTGTAACACGACAGGGAAAATGTGATCTGATTAGCCTGTGGCACAAACCTCACAAAAATCACCATGGAAACAAACTTCTGGGCATGTCTGCAAAAGAGTTTCTAGATTGGATTAATTGAAGTGGGAAGAGCCACTCTGAATGTGAATGACACCATCCCAGGAGCTGGGGTGAATAAAAAGGAGAGGGCAAACTGAGTGCCACCATTTACCCCTGTCTGCTTCCTGACTGTGGATGCCATGTGACCAGCTGCCCCACACTCACTGCCCTCATGCCTTCCCTGCCATGATGGACTGCACTCTGAAACTGTGAGCCAAATCACACACTTCTCTCCTTGTTACTTTTGTAAAGTGTACTGTACCTATAATGAGAAAAGCCACTAATATATGCTAACCAAGAGGTAAAGGATAAAGGGTTAGGGATCTCTCTCTCTTCTCTCTCTCTCTCTCTCTCTCTCTCTCTCTCTCTCTCTCTCTCTCCCTCTCTCTCTCCACACACACACACACACACACACACACACACACACACACACACACACGGGGCGCAGGGTCGACAGCCCATGTTAGTTAGTAAAGCAATTCTTCTGGATATACAGATTGTAGGAGAATATCAGGGAGCCAGGAGACTGGGCATCTCAGGTATCCAAATGCTAATGTACATCCCCAATCCACTGAGTACACCTAAGATTCCTTTCCTCGCCCCCTCCCCACGCCATTCTTTAGATTCCGGTTTAGTTCCCAAATCTACCAATCATTTGTTAAGGATATGAATATCTAGACAGTTGCTAATTCCTAGACTCTCCCGATTTCTCTAACCTAACAGACTGAGTAGGTCTAGAGCCAGACAACCAACAGAGATAGAGAGGATGGGTCTTGGAAGTCGGGCTGATATATACAGACACAGCGATTGAATCCAGAGACTCTGGAAGAGCATAGAGAAGTCTTGCCCTCAAGACCATAGTGTGCCAGCTGATGAGCAGTCTCCTGCTTTGTTTGTACAGTTCTTTGCTTTAAAGCCTAATCTGTTCCTTCATAGAAAACATCATTTTGTGAATGAGAGTGTGCATGTGAAAGTATCTTGGAAGGCAGGCATTGTATCAACTGTGAAGTGGGATACAAGGGTACTGTTGTCATTACTGTAATTGTTATTATTATGATGGGTTGATTATAGTCATCAGCTCTTACGGGTGTTAGCTGAATGCACTTCTTAGAATAAAAGTTAGATGAGGGACTTAAATACAATTCCAGCTACACGTAATCAATAATTGTCCAGACCACAGCCCAGTGCTTGAATCAACTTACAATGAAAGTAGAAAGATCATTCAGATATTTGTCAATCAACTTGCTCCTGGGAAACAATGGCATCGAGTCCATAATTTTATGTGGTTTGTCCTTTAGTAAGAAGCTGTTAGATCTGAGCCTGTCTGACCTAAATCTCTTTGATTTAATAGCTGTGAGAACTGTTGATTCTGCATGTTCATTAGTATTTGGTCTTGTTCTTTTGCAATGCTGGAGATCAAAGTCAAGGTCTTCTGTATGCTAGCAAGGTCTCTAACATAGAGCCATGGCCCAGCCCATCACTGTGGATCAAGGTAAGCACTCTACCAGTCAATCATGCCCCAGTCCCTCACTGGAGGAATCTAGTCAGGCACTCTACCACTAATCCTTGCCCCTAACCATTCATCAGGGGAATTTTACTCATTCATACTCCCCACTGAGCCACACTCCCGGCCCCTCACTGGGGGATTCTAGGCAGGTGCTCTACCACTGAGCCACACCCCAGCCCCTCACTGAGGGATTCTAGGCAGGTGCTCTACCACTGAGCCACATCCCCAGCCCCCCACTGGGGGATTCTAGGCAGGTGCTCTACAAGTGAACCATACTCCAAGCCTCTGGCTGGGGGAATTCTAAGCAGCTGCTCTACCATCAAGTCATGATCTCAGCCCCTTACTGTCAGAGTCTAGGCCAGACTTCTACCACTGCACTACGCTGTCAGCCCAGTTTACTCTTATTTAAGCCCCAAATCAAACATCTGAGTCCATGACTCTACTTTTGGAGACATGATCTCACTGCGTAGCCCAAGCTAGCCTCAAACTCACAATCCCCTTCTCTCACCCTCCTGGTATTATAGGCGTTAACTACTGCGTAGAAACCACAAAGTCTTCTGCTTCTCCTTAACGGTGTGTGTGATTTTCTTTCCTGGATGGTCCCTTCTGTTTGTTTGTTTCTTTGTTTGTTTTGCCAAGTTCCCTTCAATTAAGTCATTCAGAAAAACATTTCTTTTTTTCTGATTTTTCTAGTGCTTTTTTTTTATATAAATGGATAAATAAAATGTGGTACATATACACAACAGAGAAACATTTCTTACTCAGATTGAGTTAATTTCTCTTACCTGTGTGGCATTTAGGGACTAAAGCCTATCTTTGCCAACTTTCACTGCCTTGAACTAGAAACCCTGAGACTGCTTGCCTGTTGGGGGCTACCCACCGTTGACAGTTCATAGTTCACACCTGAGCAGAGGAAATGGTCGAATGGAGGACAGGAGAAGTGGGGAATGAACACTATGAGATTAATGGGATTACCTGGATTTGTGGTTGATTGGATATGGAAGTGAGAGAGGAGAAGGAGATGCCAAAGATGATGGATTAGGTGTAGACTGGTACCTTCAACTGAAATACGGCTTATGAGAGGAGAGCAGCTCTGAGCAAAAGGAAGATGTAGAGGTACGTATCGATTTTTCTCCTTTCCTTTAGAATAAAATGAAGCCACAGCAATTACAGGCCAAAGTCAAAACTTACTTATAAGTGATTTAAATTGATTGACAACACAATTAAGGGTTACAGAAGATTATTACCAGGTCATCCTGAAGGCAGAGCCTAAATTCAGTCACAATCAAATAATAAAGAGAGCACATGTCCTGTTTGGTAACATGGAGTGTCTTGAGATTATTTTGAGTTCCTTGGAAGATATGGGGGAACATTTTACAGTTATGAATCAACCCTGTATAATTAGAAGCATTATAACCTCAAACTTAACCAGAAAAATGTCTGGAGGCACTAGGTTGGCTATAACACAGTCACATCTCTTTTTTTGTTTATTTATTTTCGCTTTTGTATATCTTAGGTGTGGGGGAGATGGGGATAGTACAGACACATATGTGGAGTTCAGAGGTCAATATTCAATGTCTTTCTCCATCACTCTCCATCTTTAGTTTTGAGACAGTGTGTCTCACTGAACCTATAGCTCATTGATTTGGCAAGATTACCTCTCCAGAGAGCCCCAGGGATCCTCCTGTCTCTGTCTGCATTGGGCTGTGATTATAAATATGCATTACCATGCCTGCCTTTTTAACATGAGTGGGTACTGGGGATCTGAACTCAGGTCTTCATGCTGGCAAGGAAGGAACTTTACTGATTGAACTATCCCCCTGGTCCTTCCAGCCACATTGCTAAGAGGTGGGTCAGGATGTCTGGTGGTACACACATTATGTACTAATGGTGCTGGCATTGCTGATTCAATCCAATTTAACTCGATTGCTTGCTTGATCCTCTGGCTGGCCTGTGAGTGAAAACCTGAATATTTGTTCATAATCGCTATTGTCCTCAGACAAAGGCCGCTTGAATTCACAGAGCCATCAGTAATGCAGCTATCCATTTCCCATCTGCTCTGTATGTACCTTGGCTGATATCTGTTCAGGCATTTATTTTAGATGGCAAACTGAGGGTTCCTTTGAGTCTGGGCTTTTGAGATCCAAATTGGTAGCCTTGGAAAATTATTCTTTGAGAAAGGTCTGTTGAGGGCTCCTGTCATTTAGAAGAAGAGGAAAGGGGGGGGGGAAAGAAAGAAAAGCTTACAAAACCTTCACAATCCTCTTTCATCTACAGAATTACCAAAAATGTTCTCGGAAGAATGGCCCATGCAGACCCACCTGACATTTCTCTAGTAGAAGTAATTTATGGTTATTTCTACTTTCTCTGTTTGAATCTGTGTAGGACCCAGCAGAATCATTTTCCACTGAGTGGAGATGATGAGATTCTGAGTGAGACACAGAAGAGAAAGAAATGAATACATCAGCGAGGTGCCGGTAAGAAGTGTCAATTCTGCCTTTGAAGGGGACATCCTGAGATGAGGCCTTGGTAGGGGAGGGGAAATTTTGAAATGCAAATCCCCTTGAGTGTCTGTGTGTACAGAGCAACTTAGTGAGCACATGAACTTGAGCTGGGCGCTATTTCAGGTACCCTGTACCTATCACACCACGTGATGCCTTTGTTCATATTATCCCGGTCAATCAGGAAATGGGCACATAGGATCACACCTCAGTTACTCGTCTCTTTTCTGACACAAACAGCTTAAAGGACAAGAGATTTATTTTGGCTCCTGGCTAGAGGTATGTCCGACCTGTAATCCATGGGCCACATGCGGTCACATGTGGGTTGGGTCAGGAGAGTCGTGAGGGCAGCCTGACACAAACTCATGAACTTATTCTTCCAAAGCTAGGTGAGGGTGAGGGAGAGGGCTCAGTGGATAAAAGCACTCACCACCAAGCTTGAGGACCTGAACTGGGATCCCAGAACTGAAGCAGTAGAAAAAGAGGACGAGCTCCTTCAAGCTGTCTCCTGACTTCCATACATATGTCGTAGTATGTGCACACACACACACACACACACACACACACACACACACACAATCAATCAATCTATCAATCCATCAATCAATCAATGTAAACATTGTAAATAGCTGGATGTGGGAGCAGGAGCTCATTGTACCCAAGCTGGGAAGGCAGAGACCGGAGGATTCCTGGGGCTCACTGGCCACCAACTTAGCTGAATCAGGGAGCTCCAGATCCCAGTGAGAGACCCTATCTCAAAAATAAGGTGGTTAGTGCTTGAGGGATGAGTCCTGAGGTTAACCTCTGCCCCCTCCCTGACACCCATACACACAAACATGCTCATATCTATATCTATCTATATCTATATGTGACAAATTTAAAAAGTAGAATAAAATGCTGAAATACTAGTTATTTAAAATTATTTTTTGTTTTGTAATTCTATTGTTGTAGTCTCTCAAGCATGAACCTTTTAAATCAGAATGTCATTTCCTAATATGAAATCTCTGAGCACCCCTGGCAGAGGATAGAGTCCGTTATGGAGCTGAGGGCACAGTGCATGCAGCTGATATAGCTCAGTCCATAGTGGAAGGAGCTTATAGCTGGACAGGAAGTCACAATCCTTAAGACTGCCCCAGGAGCCTATATCCTCAAAGCTCCACAGCCTCCCAAAACAATGTCACAAGCCAGGTACCAAGTGTTCAAACAGAAACATAGATGGGCAACTCACATTCCAATAAAATGATTTAATTGAGGTCTTGTGATGAGCAAGTGAACACAGATTTGAACCCAGGCTGATTCAAGAGCCAATGGTGGAATATCCTGTGGAAGATCCATCTTCTCTCTGTGCACAGGCTAGAATGCACATGAGAAGCATATCAGATCACTTCCTCAACCTGATCAAGCCAGTATTCATAGAGCCTTAGGGGAAAAAAAGCATCTAGAAGAATAAGAAAAATTTTTTATCTATTTTTATATTCTCTAAAGATTTGTTTTAAAGTGTGTGTGTGTGTGTGTGTGTGTGTGTGTGTGTGTGTGGTGTGAATGTAGTGTACGAGTGTGATGTGTGTGGTGTGTATGTAGTGTGCGTGATGTGTGTGGATACATGGTGTGTGTGTTTGTGTGTGTGTGTGTGTAATGCCCTCAGACCAGGAAAGGGAGTCAAGTCCTTTGGAGCTGGAATTACAGGTGGCTGTGAGACACCCAATGTGTATGCTTGGAACTGAACTGTTAACCACTGAGCCATCTCTCCAGCTCCAAGCAAACTTTTATTAATGTTGCAAATACATGAAAAGTAACATCACTACCTATGATAGTAGTATGTATAGATGCCACTTTTGCAAGAAGCAAAAAAGTGCGTATGGGTGTATGTGGAGGGCAGAGGCTGATGACAGGGATCATGTTTGGGACTTCTTCAATGTTATTCATTGAGGCAGGGACTCTCAATCAAATCCAGAGCTCACCGATATGGTTTGTATCACTGGCTGCCTTGCTCTGGGGATCCCCTGTCTCTACCATCTGGGACTGGAATTGTGTGCCCATTGGCATTTACTTAGGTTTCTGACCTGGTATTTACTTGGGTTTCTGAGGTTTTCAACTGTGGTCCTCATGCTTGCCCCCCACCCCACACACACTTAACCTGCTGAGCCATCTCCCCAGCCACTCCAAATTATTTTCAAGCAGAAAAGTAAGGGCACAGTACTGTCCAGAGGGTGGAGATGGGGCTGGTCGGGGCAGACCCAACGTGCCTTACGACGGGAATGACTTAAACGGCAGAATGATCAGCTCTTATCTCCAGGTTTACAGAAATGAAATTAAACTTGGGCTTTCTATTGAAAAACAATAAGTAAATTGAAGGCCAATTATCCCGGCTCATCAAGGGGGAAAAAATACCCGGGAGCTGAGCCGTAGAGGAGTTTTGCATTTCTGAGTGGAACGACTTCTCAGATGAAAGAGCTTATTACAAGAAATTGAGAACATCTGGACCATCAAAGACAGAATGTAGTGAATAATTGGACAATCACAGACTGGCATCCACTTGAGTAAGAGGCACTGCCTCAGTTCCCACCAGGGAAAGTGCTCGAAATTCCCCATCAAAGGGGAAATGAAGCTCGGCTTTTAAAACATGATTTGAAAAAAAAAATACCTGGTTGTTATTTGGTTGTGAAAGAAATCTATTTCTGGAAATTCTGTTCCCTTAAAGTTATTCTTGGAACTTGAACCAGGTAGAAGAGTGGAGACACCACTGGGCCTCCTCTCTTGTGTCTCTCGTGCCGGGATCAGTCTTGCTGAGCTGACAGCAGGTAAAGACAGGCATACTGTCACAGCGTGTCATAGAGTTCCATTCTCTCCACCTTTCCTCTCCGACTTCTTCAACACAGTTTCTAACTTTGTGTGTGTGTGTGTGTGTGTGTGTGTGTGTGTGTGTGTGTTAGTTATTCATAAAGACCAGAAGAGGGCATCCGATCCCCTGGAGCTGCTGTTTGTGAGCCATCCTACATGGGTTCTGGGACCTGAACTCAGGTCCTCTGGAAAAGCAGTCAAGGCTCTTCACGTATGAGCCATCTCTGCAGCCCCAGTCACAGCTTTTTGAACTGTGGGTCACATTGCACAAAGAGAAGTTACATGAAACTTGCAAACGGTGACAGATTACTGAATGAACGATGAACAGAAATTATTAAACATCAAACACACAGTGGATACCGGGTGTCGCACGGTGTGATGTAACTGCTGAACACTCAGCTGTGCACACACTTCACGTGGTGTAGACCAGTGGTTCTCATCCTTCCCAATGTTTAATACAGTTCCTCATGTGGTGGTGACCCTCCACTATAAAATTATTTTTGTTGATACTTTGTAATTTGCTACTGTTAGGAACTGTAATGTAAATATCTCTCTTTTCTGATGATCTCAGGTAATCCCTGTGAAAGGGTCCTTTGACTTCCAAAGGGGTTGCGATCCACAGGTTGAGAACCACTAGTGCACACCATCATACTGGACAATACCAACAAAAACTGCCTGAAACATTTGTCTGAGATTCAAGACTATCGTATGTCATGAATTATTATTCATATGTACATTTTTCTCTAATAGAAACATACTAGTTTAATTCTGGAAAGAAACACATTTTAATAATTTTTTGGATTTGATTCCTCAGCACAGATTTATCAAACAGTATTTGAATGTTTGATACCAAAATTGCTGTTTTGGACAGTGAGATAGCTCAGCAGTTAAAGGCATTTGCCATCAAGCCTGATAACCTGAGTTTGATCTTTGGGACCAACATGGTATATACAGAGAACTGAACAGCCGAAAACAATGCTCCTCTGACTTCCATGTGTGCATCATGGCATGTGGACACATAAACATGCCTACACTAATGAAAGGTGCTGACATGCATTTCATAAAAGAATCACTCAATGGATTTGATTTAGGGTTAGGACAGAATTTCCAACAGTTTCTGAAATTGCCCCAAACATTTTGGGGTACATATTTAAGTGAAGTGGATTTCTCAGTGTTGAAAATTATAAAATCAAAACACGGATCAACTCTGAAAAACATGGAAGATGTTCCATATCATAGACTGTGAAGAAGCCAAGAGTTAACTCTTCATCTAACAATAAATAAACACAACACCTTGTCAGTAGGCAAATCAGTTTTTAAAGCTCTCTAATAAATGCTAAAAATATACATAGGTGAAAGAATCATTTTAAAATATATTTCTTTCTGATTATGATCAATCAATGTGTGATTTTTATATGTATTTTATATATCTATATACCCAGACTTCTACACAAGTTTCTCAGGAGTAAAGAGGTCATGAGTGGAAAATTTTTAAGAAGCTCTGATCTCCACAACCTGACAAACTCTCTTAAAATCTTACAGGTGGGACAGTGAGATAGCTCAGAGGGTAGAGGTGAATGTCACCAGTCCTGATGACCTGAGTTCAGTCCCCAGGATTGATAGAG
>CABHPP010135452.1:7570-18901 GCA_902168425.1 Peromyscus attwateri | reverse complement strand
ACACACACACACACACACACACACACACACACACACACACCCCGAATTAAGTGTCAGTCTCCTCTTACTGTTTTTGTCTCATTTCACCACCTTTGCCTCCTCTCAACCTCACACATTTCTCCTCCCCACACCTATTTTTCCTTCTGTCCTTTTTTCCTCTTTTCCTTTTTCTTCCTTCTTCAGACACAGGGGAAAAATGACAAAATGCTGGACTTAGAGTCAAAGACTTATGTGCTCTGTCCTGTGTGTCACGTGACCTGGAACAGAGCAGCACCACCCTGTACCTAGTTCTTGCTGACTTCATAGGCTGGTGCTGCCGTCCGCTGGTTTTAGAGACCTCCTCTTCCCCTGCCTCCTCTCCCTCCTCATATTCCCTCTCCTCTTCCTTCTCCATTCTCCTCCACTTCCTTCTTTTCCTTCTTTGTGAAACAAGGTCTCATGTAACCCAGGCTGATCTCAGACTCACTATGTTGCTGGAGATGATGCTAAACTTCTGTTCATCCAGCCTCCACCTCCTGAGTGCTGAGATTATTGACAGGTGTCATCACACCTGTTGTTGTGTGGTTCTGGATTAGAACTCTGGACTTCCTGCATGCTAGACAAGCACTCTAACATCTGAGCTGAATCCCTAGCCTTATGCCTTCCATGTCTAAAAGCTTATCCAAAGGGAAGGTAGAAAGTATTACTGTTGACTCTACAACTCAGGGACATTGGTAAGACATTCTCTCTACTGTTGTGGGCAGGCCCATCACATTCCACCTCTAACAATGCTCAGAAGTGATGCTTAAGCTGATAAACAGGGATCTGTTTGATTTTGAACAAAAGTTGAGACCAGGAGACTGGTGCAACCTTTACTTCTCTTGAGGGTGAAGCCAGCTAGACCCCATTGTAAATGACCAAGCTTATGGATTGTTTTCAACTTGTGCTGAGTATGTGTTCATCTGCCTGGGAACCTGGAAGAGGAGAAGGACATCTGAATATAGAAAGGTGTGCAAGAGTGATGATGACAATTTGTCACATTCTGTTAACTGAATTAAGTTACATAGTCTTATCAGGAAAAGAAATGATAACTCTCGACTCTGAAAGGGCAGCGAATGAGTTAATTAAACTCTTCCTGCAAAACACATATCTGTTCATATGCTTGCCAAATAAATACTAAGTGATGTGACCACCAAGGGATCTGGGATTCAGAGAACACTGACACACTTTGAAAACCTTGGTCACAAAGTCCTATCTGTGCTTCTAGCAGCATTAAAAGATTTGTTGCAGAGTCCTGGTGTTTTTCACCTGATTCAGACAGAATTAATGGGCCTTGATTTTTGTGACAGCCACTGAGCTGGGCGTCGGTGATGAAGCCATAGTTACTGCTCTCAGAAAGCTTTTTATTTTAATCAGTTGTCCTTGTTATGATGATGGATAAAGGCTCTTTGAAAACAGAAAAATCACCATTGGTATAGTATGGAAATTAATTACACAGCTCACAATTACTGAGACAGGACAAGGAGAAAAACCTGACAGACCCCAGAGAACTTAGCACACCAGAATTCTCCAGTTTGGTGGATCAATAAAAGAATGCACACCATGAAGGGGTGCTAGAAATCTGAGTATTTGAGTCTCATGAGTTGGAAGGGCATGAGAAACAGACTTACTGCCACAGCTTCAGGGACTTTCTCCATGAGTGTTTGTGTGTATGAAGCGAAGGAAGACTGAGACCCTGGTCCAAACTAGTCCTCAATATGGAGTGTTAATTAGAAGTTAAAAAACAAAGATTTAATTCATCAGTGAGCTTGACAGTGTTGTATTTGCTTTGAAGATTTGGGTGGAGGTTTTCCAATGCCAGTGTACTTGTTAGTTTCTGAATGGAAACGTGAATCTCTCATGATATGTGAGACTTAGAATTCCTCTAGTGTTGGAATCAGTGACTTGATGCACTTCCTGCTGGAACTTAGAAAAAGCTAAAAGAATCATGTAAACATTTTAGTGCATCATTAGTGCATGTCCTTACAATCAGGAGAACAACAGAATTGTCAATGCTGCCTCAAAGCCTTTGAAACTCACACATGTGTGTGATGTCACCATTTCTGTTTGTGTATCAAAAATCAGACTTTGATAACCTATACTTCTCAAGTCAGTGGGCATCTTGTATCTAGTAGCCACCAGTAACCAACAATATTAGGCATTATCTATGTAGGCACACATGTATTCGTGTGCATATGCCCACCTGTACTCTCTCTTCAGGGAATGGACCAACAGCTTGGTTCTCTACTCTCTGGGAGTGGTTAGTGCTACATTACACATTCATTTACTGTATTTCCAACTGTTCCTGGCACTCATAATTATGGAACTATGGCTGTATTTATTGTATCAGCTAGACATATTCCCACTATTAAGTTTTAGATAACAAAAGTAGCTTGTCTAAAGAAAAAATAATCACGTTAGAATAAAAAAACCCTCCATGTTATTTGACTTCTCTAAATTCCCACAGCTCCTGTGGGGATGGTTCTGAAAATCCATGTTAAGCTGAGTCTGTAGTGGTGGGAGAGATATAAAATTAGCCTATCTTCCTCCCTTTACTCCTGAAGCCTCCTGGGATCTGAACAATGCATTTGAAATTGTTGATTATAATATTCATTTGTATAAATTAACCTCCCAGTGTGTGAGGCTTCAACTCAATTTGGTTCACAACACACACAGATCTCATAATCTGAAGAGACTGGGCATCATGTGTGTGTTGGGGAGGGGGATAAGAAATGGTTTTTTCCATTAGTAAGTCATGGGAAATAAGTAACACATTGTTAGCCCAATAAGAGAGGTTGGCTTTTTTTTCCCTTTGCATATTGCAACAGCAATTCTAAATGCAGAGTTTTGAGACAGCATCTTCGATTATGAGGCACATAGTTGACTGTGTGGATTATGGAGTCATTTGTTTATCCACTCATTTGTAAACTGTCTTCATTGCTCCAGCATCTGGGAGTCAGACATTACTTAAAAAACACAATTAAAGCTGAATACCTCACACTGGAGCCTTATTAAGACTTGTTGTTTCCCTTCCTTAATCTCTCCCCATTACTCCTAATTATAGTTTTCTATCATAAACAGCCCTTCAATTGTTTTTTCCCCTGGGGAATTTACAACCAATGATGAAACCTTTCTTCATCTCACTATTTCTGTCTCTTAGATGGTGGCAATTGTGTCCTAACAAACCATGTTGCTTGCAGTTGATAGAACCTCCTATAAAAGGGAGGAAACACCAGAGGTCCTTTCTGGGTGAATGAGCCTCTCAGCAGGGAAACACAGTGTGGCAACATACTTGAGGCTGGCAGTTACCTCAGGTTTTAATTTGCTGAAGTCTAGGTAAAGATGTTTGTTATCTCTGAGATCCTGTTTCCTGGTCTATAAAATATACATTAAAAATCTCCTCTACCGATTTCGCAAGTTATTTCAAGTTAATAACCCAGACATGAGTATTTTAACCCTAGAGTCTCCTTCTAACGTTAGGAAACACACACACACACACACACACACACACACACACACACACGAGAGAGAGAGAGAGAGAGAGAGAGAGAGAGAGAGAGAGAGAGAGAGAGATAGAGACAGAGAGACAGGGAAAGGTGGGCAGGGGAGAGGAGAGGGTAGTAGCTCTTCAGTGAGCCCAGGACCAGAGTTCTTTCTGTGTGCATAATAAGACGATGTGATGAAAGGGGTAGAGAGAAAGGAGGAGAAAATGTGAATTTGGAAATGAAGATGAAGAAAAGAAAAGAAAGGAGGGAAAGAAAGAGGAAAAGGAGAGGACGACGAAGAAAAATTGGAGAAGGATGAAGGAGGGAGAAAAAAGAAGGAATGGAAACTGGGAGAAGGGAAGGGAGCTGATGGAGGAGGACAGCCAAGGCAGCAGACACAGAAAAACCTGGAATAGCTGGGGCTTGTTCTGATAAGGAATTCCATACCCACTCACTCCTGGCTGAAACCTGCTCACTCATACACACAGATGCAGACTAGCCTAAGCTGAAGTCCTTAGACCCAAATCCCTAACCCAGACCCAGATGCCCGGGGTGCTGGTGGCCGAGATGGGAGCTTGGATCTGGTGGCTCTGTAGTTTGAAAAGTCTTTATTTACTTGGGCACATTGACGAGGCAACAGAAGTCCCTGATGTCTCGTTTAGAAGATGCCCATGTTCTAGAGACTAAAGTCCTGGAAACTGTCCATCTATCTTTATGAGAAAAGCAAGCGGAAGTGAGATTTCAGGGCAAGCGTCGGAGAGACGATTCAGAGCGGAAGCAGGAAGAAACGGCCTCCAAATTGTAACGAGAGGAGTAAGCTCAGTGCTTCAGATTCTTGAGTTGTTTTCTGACTAATTCAGTAATTCGGCTTTATTTTCCTCAGTCTTCAATTAAATTCTGATTTGATAGCTTAGGTATCTGATACCGAGAAATCACAGTGTGAGAGACAGCAGTACACTCAAGTGCTGGGGGCAAAGCCAGCCAGAGAGAATCGGAACAGCTCAGCCAGGCAGCCTCTGCAGGTCCGGTAAGAAAGAGACCAAGCTGAGCTGAAGGCCAGCACAGTTCTCTCTCTCTGGAAGTCTCAGAAACCTAGTGCATCTAGGAGGGTGGAAGTTGGTGTTCTTTTCTTCAAATGCTTAAGAATAGTTGTCTCAGAGTGTAGGACACCCAGTGTGCGGCAAGTCGCCAAGTGCCTACAGCCTTCCTTGTTCTCCATTTTATCATTCATTTATTCCACTGGAAATAGGGTCTCAAATAGCCTCCTTAAGCAGAAACGATATCCCAACTGTTGACTTTGGATGGAAGTCTTTCTGCCCTTCAAATTATCATCTGTGTCTCTGTTCGAACTAAAGCATATGTCAGTCCTGGGTTACCAGCTAAATACAGAAAACATCGTGCTTCCTCTTATGCCTGGAAACTTGATGACCTGAAACAATTCAGCTTTTTAACATCTGATGATTTTTACATGTGGCCAGGAAGACTGTGGCTTTCTTTATTGTTAGCATATGTTGGTTTTTACAAAATAAAAGTATTTATTATGACATTTTCATCCATGTATGTAATACACCTTTGTCCTGTTCAAGCCACCTGCATCTTTCTCCCACTCCCCTCCCCAGCTGGCCCCTTTATACTCTTTTGTGATTTTTGAACTCTAGGTTTTGTATATGAGAACGCGCATGTGATATTTGTCTTTCTGATCCCGCCCCAATTCATGAAGCATGAAGAACTCCAATCACTTCTCTTTTCTTGCAAACAGCATGATTTTCTTCTTCTTTTTCTCCTTCTCCTTCTTCTTCTTCTTCTTCTTCTTCTTCTTCTTCTTCTTCTTCTTCTTCTTCTTCTTCTTCTTCTTCTTTTAAAAGATTTATTTTTAGTTATGTGTGTGTGCACACATACACGCACCTGTGCCATGTGTGTGCAGGTGCCTGCATAGACCAAAAGAGGGCACTGGACGCCTTGGAACTGGAGTTAGAGGTGGTTGTGAGGCCTTCAACGTGGATCCTCTGGAAGAGCAACAAGTAGTGTTAGCTGCTGAACTGTGTTGATATATTGTGTAGCCTAATAAAATTTGCCTGAAGATCAGAGAACAGAATAAGCCACTAGATTGAACATAGATGCCAGGCAGTGGTAGCACACACCTTTAATCCTAACACTCAGGAAGCAGAGACCTGTGAATTCAAAGCTATCCTGGAATGAGATTAACTCAGTCTAGGAGAGAAACAGAGCCAGGCAGTGGTGGCACACACCTTTAATCCCAGCACTTGGGATTTCACGCCTTTGCTCCCAGTACTTGGGAGGCACACTTGCCTTTAATCCCAGCACTAAGAAAGAAGTAATATGGCTGGTTGGAGAAAGGTATATAAGGCATGAGGAGACAGGAGCTAGAACTTTTTTTAGCTGGAGCCATTTCAGCCTGAGGCCTTTCAGCTAGAAAGACCTTTTTGGCTGAGGAAGCCTTTTGGTTGAGGACTCAGACATTCAGTCAGAGGATTCATGGAGTTGGTGAGGTAAGACATCGCAGTGATTTGTTCCTTTGTCTCTCTGGTCTTTCAGCATTTACACCAATATCTGGCTCCGGGTTTTTTTTGTTTTGTTTTGTTTTGTTTTTTTGTTTTTTGTTTTTATTAAAAGACCATTTAACATTCATGCTACAGCTGAACCATCTCTCTAGCTCCTGATTTAGTTCATTTTAGTTGTATAACTCTACACTGTGCATCTACACCACATATTCATCCGGTCTCCACTGACATGTGCCTAAGTGGACTCTGTACCTTAGCTGTTGTGAATAGTGGTGGAGTAACATGGGTGAACCGGTGTCTCTGTGATGTATTAGCTTATATACCTGTAGGGTATGTTGCCAGGGGTTGACATATTGGATCACATGCAAATTCAGATTTCAGTTTGTATTGGAGATTATTTTCCCCC
Organism: Peromyscus attwateri; assembly: GCA_902168425.1. Taxonomy (NCBI): domain Eukaryota; kingdom Metazoa; phylum Chordata; class Mammalia; order Rodentia; family Cricetidae; genus Peromyscus; species Peromyscus attwateri. The sequence continues at coordinate 12,470 of CABHPP010135452.1, read as the reverse complement.
GTGAAGAAAATTCTATATCCAGAATACATACACTATTCTCAAGAGCAAAAGAAACACTTTCAGTGTGAATATATTGCTGTGAAATCCATGCAAAAGAGGAAGAAAGCTACCCCTTTTCCTTTGTTCATGTTGGGCAAAATGCCTGACCAAGCGGTGCCTGGCAGATTCTTCTTACCTCAGATGGCGGCAGAGCTATAACCACACACAAGACACAATATTTACATGTTGATTTATGCCGCTATTGCCATGCTGCTAGAATTCCTCATAAAAGATCTAATTATTTGGTAAGTGCAGGGCTTAAATAGTTGCTGAGATCCATAGTAATTAGAACTAATCTGCTTTTCATGAGAGCGCTTTCATCCTTGAAGTTTTTTGAAGATAAATCATCTGACCTCAGGCATGCACAGATTCGTCCAAAGGAAGTAAGATCCTGGTACAGCCCAACCTCGGCAAACACTCATACTCGGGGGCTCTGTGAGTTTGGTGATACGAACTCCAAGATTATCCTTGTAGAGAGGCTTCCTACACATGGTGATGAGCACTAGATGCCACCATAATAAGAAATGTGGTCTCCTCGAGGCCGGCTTGGTGGTGTTTAGACTGTAGTGCTCCAACTTTGCAATATGTGCTAGCTTATATTAATGCTTGGATCAGCTTCCTGCTTTCAGTAGTTCCCACAAGCAGGTGTGTGTGTGTTTTTTTTTCTTTTTTCTTTCTATTCTTCATTTTTGACATGTGCCTTATGACAGGGGTGTTTTATAATTTGGAGGTTTTCCAGTTCTCCCCAGTATCTTCTGAGTAGTCTAATTCCTGTCTGGTATCCAGCATCTTCTATCATCTGCTAAGTAGTCCATTCTGCTCTGTCATCCATTCACCTTATATCTACTCTCTTGGCTAACCCCACAGAATTGATCATAGTATTGTTTTACAGACCAGAACCCGCAGCAATAGTTCAACAATCCATCTCAGCTTCCTCAAAAAGCAGCAGAGATGGGACTGAAGCCCAGGTGTGTCAGGGCAGCCCAGTGGCTCACCTCCTAAGCTGGTTTCCCTCTTGGCACACACCAGCCCGCTCGCCCTGGCTCCTCCCACTCAGTTCTTAAAGACCTGGAGTGATGAATGTGCTTCAGAAACAGACCCTCACACAGTCTCCAACGCCCTAGTCAAAGGTCCCCGTGCTAAGGGCTGTGGCAGCACCTGTCTCTTTGATGCCATTCCTTGACTGACCTGCCTACCATGGGGGAAAATCAACGCCTTGGAAATGAATTGGGTCACTGTGCTGTGGAAGCCATCAGTGGCTCCCATTCTCCAGAGAGGGAAGACAGTGTTTCTTGGCCACTTCTTCATGGGTTCTGCTCTCCCACCGCTGTACCCTTCGCTTCCTCTCTCTTGCCACACTGCCTTTCTGCCTGTCTGATGGCGTCTCTGTGGTGCCCTCTTGTGTTTTGTTGCTCTGTGCAGGTTTGAATGAGTAATGTCCCTCACAGGCTCATGTACTTGAACACCTGGGCTCCAGCTGGTGGTGCTGTGTTTGGAGGATGTGCAGCCCGTAGGGGTTGGAGCCTTGCTAAAGGAAGTTGGTCAATGGGGGCGGGCAGTTTTATAACCTTACCCTACTTGCTGTTTTTTTTTTTTTCTTTCCTCATTCTCTGCTTCCTGTGTATGGATGACAGTGTGATCAACCAACTTCTTGCCCCCGCCATCATGGTTTCCCCAACTATTGCCATGCCTTTCTGGCCATGATGTACCTCTGCCTCTAGAACTAAGAGTCGGAATAAATCCTTTCTCTCCTTACGTTGTTTTGGTCAAGGTTTTTTTTTTTTTTTTTTTTTAATTTTTGTGAAAGAAAAGTAACTAATGCAGGCTCTCTGGTCAATGACTTTTTTTTTACCTGACACTTGACTGACACCCATGCGCATCATTATAGCTCCAAGTCTTGCTTTCCACACCATCTCCAACCGAGATGTCTTAATTAAGTGTAGATACTCCTGTGGCACAGATGTGACACTGGACTTCCAGTGAACAAAGGTTGAAGGTGTCTGCAAAGTCTCCTGCTTCATTGCAGTGATCACGAGCCCATGGGGTATGGCTCCTGCCTTACCAGCACCAACTTAGAACCGCTGGTCTCCCTGCCTAGATTCATCCGTTGCAGCCCTGCACCCAGGACTGACCCCGCCCCCAGGACTCATGCCTCTTGTCTCCTGCACTTGTGCTTCCCTGCATGTGGTAGGCTCATTGTCACCACCGTATTTTGTGCACAGAATCCTGTTTTTTCTTCAATGGAGAGAAGAGCATTTAAACATCCAGTCCAGGCGTTAAGCTCCTTATGGATTTTCAACCATCCCATAGACTCCTTCACCTCTTTCTGCTGCACCACTTCTGACTGTTACATTTTGCTTGTTTTTCATGCAATTATCCACCTGTAAGATAAAAATTGTGTTCCTTCTATTCCATCAATAATGAGATGGTGGTTGACCAGGCAAGTGCTGGAGATGCAGCTGCTCCTGCAGTGCGATTTGTCACCCTTGCAGCCATGCTGTGAACCAAGGACATCAAATGTCTGTCTTTCTATAGAAGGAGGAGAGTGAACCTCACAGACCTGTCCACTCCATAACAGAATGGTGGGAGCTGAGCTCTATCATGCCAGTGATGATCCATATAGGATGAAGGCTACATCATAGACCATCTTGTGATATACTGTAGATTGTGTATATGCTGTATATCAATTCAGATTAAGAGAGGTGGTCATATAGTAAATGTGTCAGCAAGAACACTGACTCTCAATTAAGCAATGTGATGGACTATTCCATAAGAAAAGAAAATGCCAGGCATGGGCTCCCTCTCATGGTATGGGCCTCAATTTATACCAGTCATTGGTTGGCCACTCCCACAAGTTCTTCCTGTGTTCCTGTGGAACTCCTAACAGTGGGAGTGGGGGGTGGCTCTGACTCTGTTGCCTGCTCTTAGGACCGTTTTCTCCTACTGGGTTGCCCTATCCAGCCTTGATATTATGGTTTATGCCTAGTCTTTTTGTAGCTTTTTATGCCATGTTCAGTTGATATTCCTGGGAGGCCTGCTCTTTTCTGAGGTGAAACAGAGGAGGAGTGGATCTGGAAAAGAGGGGAGGTGGGGTGGAGAGAACTGGGAGGAGTGGCGGGAGGGGAAACTGAGGTCAGTATGCAATGTATGAGAGAAGAATTTTTAAAAATGCAAAATTTAACTCTCTGTTAGAAACTGAAATAAAAGGTTGGGGTATAGCCCAGTGGTAGAGCGCATGGCTATCAGGAGTGAGGTCTTGGCTATGCTTTCAGGACTCCAAACAAGTAGAAAGGAACTAAATTATGAATAGTCACTTATAGACCACCCAATCTGCAGTTATTGCTTCTTTTGCATCTTGATTCTGCAGATGATTATATGTTCTGATTTCTATTTCAGTAAAGTAGGTTCTCAACAGGGTTTCCCTGAGTCCTGGCAAGCTCAGGCAAACACAAGAGCAGCTGCATCTGGGAAGTGTTAGACACTAAGGGGGGTGTCTAAATTTGTTTTTCACAGCCATTCTTCAGTTTATTCAACATCTTTTGGACATAAAAGCCATTAATATAATGCCATGATTTCTTTTTGTGAATTTCATGCCACTTGCAGAATTGTAAAGGAGTGAGTTCAGGAATAATTTTTTGGCTATATTTTTTTCGGGGTTTGTTTGTTTTGTTTGTTTATTTGTTTTTCTTTTCCTTGACTAAAATCTAAAAACCAAGGCTTTCATTTTTCGAAGTTTGTCCTTACTGTTTTTGCAGAAGAGAGCCTCATGGGGATCAGACACATAGAGGGTGGGACTTTAGGAGTTGATAACATTTAATAAATGGGGAGAAAGAAAAAACAATCTATGCTTCATACTAAAACTCTGGCATTCAACAACCTCTCAAAAATCCCAGACTCTCTTCTTATGGGCCGCAGCAGCATCTGAATTGCTTTCTGTCATGTGTCAGGATATTTCTGTTCTCACCATTAAAAACCCCATCATAAAATAGTAGAAAGCAATAGCAATGCTCTATGTATCATGCCACACATTGGGACACTAGAGACAATGACTATTACAAAGTGGCGTTATCAATGGTTCGAGAAAAGGCATTTCAACATCCTAGTTCTTTCTGTACTTTTACTTCCATTTTTTAGAGACTTCTTCAGCTTCAGAGCAGTTACATACATATATCTAAAAAGGGGGAGTCTTTCCCAGACCAATTGCTACCCCAGTGGCATTCTTTCAAATCTTATTGGTCAGAAATATGTCCCATGACCATCATCCTGCACAGGACAGTCACTGGCAAGGGTATCAAGGTGGAAAATGAACCAAACTGTCATTAAGGTTTTTATCTTAATGAGTCAGGGTAACAGAGTTCTGCACTCATAGCACAATGGAGCAGCTTAATGGACTACGCCTGGCCTAAACAGGTAAGTGAAACAACATAAAGTAAGATATTCAAGTGTGTAGTTTCCAAAAAGCAATCTTATGGTAGCTTCTAAATATAGGTGGAGTCATATGGATGAAACTCAGAGTCTAAATCTTCTCTAGGCACTTGCTTGGAGGAGTAGCATGCATATGAAGCCATTTGATATCCTACAGACCATAAGAAGCTGCCAATTGTCTAGTTTGTTGTTATTGAAAGATTCATCTTTCAAACAAACATTTCTATAGCAGATGAGACTGGCTATTTCAGCTGTGTGTGTGTGTGTGTGTGTGTGTGTGTGTGTGTGTGTGTGTGTTGTCATATACACGTGTATGTAAATCCCATTCATTTGTAGGGAACAGAGTATCCTTTCCTCAACTGTAGAATAAGAAAACAACCTTATTCAGATGATCTCTCTCTCTCTCTCTCTCTCTCTCTCTCTCTCTCTCTCTCTC
>CABHPP010135450.1:24207-40492 GCA_902168425.1 Peromyscus attwateri | reverse complement strand
AATAATTGTCTTAATTAACTATCAGTGAGCCATCACTGTCAGGGCTCTGTAAGAATGCAATGATTGATGCCTGTCATTAATTCACATCCGGATCACAATGAGGACATTTTGGCAGCCATATGGAGTGTGGGTGGGGTTCTACAACCCTCCTCCACAGAGCACACTCACTCATAAGCTGCAAATGTCCTTCATGTGTGTGAATGCTTGAGAGTTGTCACAAGTACTTGTTCAGATGTTACTCTATTTTAGATTTGTGTTAATATCCCACAGGGTTACTAGAGAAGTCAGAAAGTGTCATTCATACATGACTTTGCTAACACCTTCTATCACCCACCTCATGTCTTGTCACATCCCATGCTGTTCTGGGAATGGCTCATGTCACCACCTGATCTGAACACTCCAAATTATCATCACATTCCTCTTGTAGACTCGACATTCCTTAATTTCTGAGTTGTGCAGTCCACGTCTGGCTAATCCTAACATACATCTTCAAAAGCCTCGAGTCAAATTTGATTACCATCTGCTGCACATTTGGACATTATTTCTGTGATGGAGTGGCCAGACTGACATGTGCTATTCCCAAACCTTCATGTCAAAGTGCAGCAGCAAGTTTTGATAAACTTCATTTAGAGGCATTCTTTCAAAAGGACATTACTCTTCATTGGTGTCTTTGCATTTTTTACTACTTTTCAGTTTGTCCTTGGAACTCTTAAATCACTTGTGTTTTTTTAAATATATAATTTTTGGATAGAAAAATAAGATCTATAGTGGTAAAATAAATGGTTTCCTTTATTACAGTGAGGTTTCTTAAATATCACAGAAATATAGAAAGCATGAAAGGTAGATAAATAAGATGCCTAAAATGGTATTGAGACTCTCTACATTTGTTGATCTTTTCTGCCTCACTGCACCACACAGAACAACAATATGTAAGTAAGTAAATAAGTAAGTAAGTAAGTAAACAAACCCCTTCCTGGTCATTTAGTCATTTGACTCTGCAGGTAGAGAGAGAGAAAAGGGAATCTGTTGTCTATTCAGACTATTCTAACTATTTTCAGTTATACTGAATAATCTAATTGCAATTCTAATCCCTAAAGATTGAAAAGTCATTACATTGGCAGTCAAATAGCACCTACAATTTCAGCTATTTAGTTCTTTCTATTGTTTTCCTCATGTGGATAAGCCTGACAAACTGAAAACACTTAAACGTTTAGTCTCATGACTATCAGCTAAGTAGTTTAAGTCAGCTATTGCTACTCATGGTACATTCCTATATGCCCCAGATCATAGAGAATTCTCCACAGTAATACCTGTTCTTAGGAAGTCTCCACCCCAACATAATTGAGGAGACTAGTGCAAAGTATCAAGAGCTATTTTCCAAATATGTGCATCATCTAGAGTTCCATCAAAATGGGCTTTTAAAACTTTTACCGGGTCATTCCCTCAATCCTTCCATAACATGCTGTCTTAATATATATATTACCTTCCCAAATTTACATGGGGTTCCATTCCTACCTTCTAATGCTTTCTGGGAATGGACTCACTGGGAGACCAGGAGAGCCTTCATTTACCTAGTAAAGTGAAAAATCAATGTAACTTCACACTCTGTTCTGAGGAGACTGATCACATGATGTTGATATGATGGATGACCTGAATAAATAGGACAAAGAAATTCCCAGGACTCTCTCCACCGGTTCCCAGGGCAATTTATCTCAAACAGTAACTTCCTTAACTTCAAAAGATAGCCCTCTCACATCATTTTAAAATGTTCGTTGAGGTTGGAGTGTTAACCTCTGCAGTTAACATGAAGCACCCCAGTTCATTTCTTGAAACTTCTTCAAATCTTAACATTCAAGTACTAAAATCTGGAGTTCTATATATAGGGGTAAAAACTTACTTTGCAGAATTTTCAGCATTATACAAAAGAACTGTCTTTTGAAAACTCAGATCTTCCTTGAAAGAAGTTGGAGAAATAGGTTGTTGGCCAGTGTCCAGTCTCTGCAGCCTGTGCATATAGATAGAAATGATTGTACCAGGAATATTTGGTCTCTTCTATCAGGTTAGAAAGATGAATGATGGATGCTTGATATCCTTTATGGAAGTTACAGAGTCATGATTTCCATAGTACATTCAAATGTATATGTAGCCACTAGCATATCAGAAGATCAACGATCATAGCATTTCTGTTCTTGGAGACAAGAACCAGCAAGAGAAATATTACAGAGAAATAGAGAGAAATCCCTGTTGAAATAAGGAGGATTATATGCTAAAAAATATTTAATTGGCACCATGAAGAGAGCAAAACAAAGTACTTGTTCAAAGTGTAGTGCTTTGCCAAAGTTTAGGTAATCATAAACCCAAAATTGAGAGACTTATTTAAAATAAACATCCTTGAGTGAAATTTCATTAAAGAGTTGCATTTTGAATGTTTTTATAATTAACCTCGTCTTGTCATGTGTATGACATGCTTTCCCAAAGGATATCGAGATATTTAATGAAACCTGGGAGTAAAGACAAAATAGCATGGTAATTGGCGGTAAATGCTTCATTTGCTAAAGTGTCCCAGTGTTGCAGCTCACCTTCCTTGGTCTTATTCCTTTCTCCCTGCTCCCAAATGATGCCAATTATGTAAAACCAGAATAATAATGTATTAAGCTTCATTTGTCAGCTTATTAATTCAGCCCTTCTATTCTCTTGCCCAACTCATCACACAACTGTAAGCAGAAATACTTTTCATTATAGCATTATGACAGATAAAGTATTTATTCATATCTCTGACTAAATGTGTACAATATATTTGCATTCCTTAAATCCTTTGAATATAATCTCTCCTTTTCTGCTCTTTTTGACTCTCACATAAAGCAGATTAGCTTCTCATTTCTTTTCACTGGAATCTGATGTCATTATAAGTTTGTGTGGTGTTTCTTTGCAGTTTGGGAGAAACTTGGACTTTTATATAGTGTGTTAGGGATTATTATTCTAAACTATGACAAAAACCAAACAAAGAAAACTGCCAACAAAGATCTTATTTGACCACAGTTTCCGAAGTTTAGTCCATGGTCTCTGGGTCCCATTGCTTCTGGGCTCATATGCTATGAAACAGAACATGATGGTGGAGGATATGACATGTATGGGAGTGTCCCTCCTAATGTCATAGAGGGGCTCCGGAAATAATATACACCCTTCAAACATAAATGCCCAGAAACCTGCTTTCTCCAGTGAGGCCTCACCTCCTAATGATAGGGTATCTGAAAAGTAGAACAAAAATAGAATTCATTGATCAAATCATGTTTATTTTTCTGTTTCTGATCTTGAACCATGAAAATGTAACTCCGTTTATTTTCTGGGAGCAAGCATACACCAGCCCTCACTGTCTGTGCCTAAAATACCCACCTTTGATAGTCTCTTTGGAGAATGGATGTTTCTTGAGTTTCAGATCACAGGTAAATCTATACAGTTTCTTTTTTCCCCTAAACAGGCATATCCAAAATTTCAGATATTCATCCACATTACATCTACAGTTTTATTCTTACTTTATCAAAAATATATATGTACTAGTTTTGAGTGTGAGAATTAATAAAGTCATGCTGAAAATGGCCCCTAACTCAAAATCACCAAGGGTTAGTGTTTCTAGGGAGCAAATTCCATATTTTATTATGATCAAAAATTAGGAGAAAAGAGAAAGCAATCCCTATTACCAGTTTTAGTTTTGATTGTGTATGTGTGTCTGTATCTGTGCATGCATGCCTGTATGTATGCGTGTGGATGTGTGAGCAATTAAGATCCGCTGAGAAAAGCTGAGATTCTGTTAAAACATCTGTATTGGTTTTGGATATTAACCTATGTTCTATCATGACAACAAAATATATGGTAAAAATATTTGCAACATATATTCAGCATTGGCTATATGTTGACCATATCCCCCAATTCTAGTTATAGAGCTGACTGAGAGAATTCTATGGAGGAATTGTGATTATCGACTTATGTGGTTCTAAATGAGAAATATTGCTCTCATATTTTGATGCCTATATTAGTTTCCCACAACTGCTACAACAATGCATTATAAAGCACATATCATAAAATCCACAGACAACTCTGTCTCAGAACTTTGAAATTTTAAGACTAAAACCCAGGTTGTCTGTTGATGACCTCTCCCTAGTAGAGGCAAATGGTCTTTACTCTTTCTAACTGGCTTTTATCAGCAGTCCTTAAACATTTTTTACTTCTTTTTTTTTTTTTTTTTTTTTTGCTGTGGTATGTCTTTCTGTATGCTGTGAATATGTGTTGCTCTGATTGGTTGATAAATAAAGCTTTTTGGCCAATAGCAAGGCAGAATATTGTTAGGCGGGACATCTGGACTGAAGAGACAGGAACAGAAAGGTAAGTGGCAGGGAGATGTCATCCCGCAGCCCAAGGAGCAACAAGAAGCCAGCAGCCTGGTAATGCCATGGCCATGTGGCAACATATAGATGAATAGGAATGTGTTGAGTTAAGGTATAAGAGCTAGATAACAAGAAGCCTGACCCATAGGCCATACAGTTTGTAAATAATATAAGCCTCTATGTATTTACTTGTGACCAAATGGCTGTGGAACTCCACTGGGAGAGATTTGTCCTGACCCCGGGGCTGGGCAGGACAGGAGAAACTTCCGGCTACACATTTTTTTTCATTCTATGCATAAAATTTTATTTGGTGTACAAATAGCTTATATCTTATGACTTCTACATAATCAAGAGCAAATGAGTGGATGCCTTTATGAAACATAGATCACAAATATGCTAGGAAGGAGAATATTTATACTTTCCTTTGAGTGAACAATGAGACAAAAGTAAACATTTTCTAAAAAGATTTGATGGGCACTAACAAAAGGTTAAATTTCCTATCAATGTTGACAAGTATGGAGTACTATCGCTGAAGACTAATTTTTAGAAGGGAATGATAAGAGACTAATTATTAAACCTCCCTAATTAAGAAACAACAAAAATAACCAAGAGATGTTAGATTTCTTGAACATCAGTTAAAGACATGCAACAAATCATAAAAGTGAGGTTAACATTATAGCTCATGTATTCTGAATGGACAGTTGTCTACCTGGACTGCATTTGAACTTAACCACATGTACCCAACTAAAAACCTTCCATGATATTTTAAAAACCTTTTTGCCTTCTTAGTGTATTACTGCATTATCTACAGTCAAGGTTCATGCTTCTATAAATTCCCTATGTCATTTAAGCTACTATGAAATAGATGCATAGCTGTGGATTTTAATAGAATGATACTATACTGAAATTTCAAAGAAAAACATCTAGAGGTGTATTGTCTAATTATGGCAAAATGATGTGGGGAGAGTTGTTATTGAAATATTTCTTACAAATTCTGGCTGTATCTATGAGCAGTAGAAAGTGATATTATACTGCCCACACCATGGCAGTGGAAGGTACCAAGTGTACAACGTCATTAGAACAAGGTCTGGCTAAATCCTGAATTCTGATGAAGTAAGAAACAGTAAAGCTATTGTGTTAGTTTAATTTTTTCTTAAAAATGGGATAAATTATACATGTATGCAAACATATAGAAATATATTTCTATCAATATATACGTGTGTGTATATGTGTATGTGTATGTGAGTGTGTGCAATGACATGAATAATAAGGGACTATGAATGCAGGGGAGTTCTAGAATCTGTCTTCCACATGCTGCAGATTCAGTAGAGCTCATGGAAGGATCAAGAAGTTGGCAATGAAAGGAGATGGGGGAGGGGAGGTAAAAATATTCAATATATATTACATGGAATTCTAAATAAATAAAATTATGGCTAAAAATGATTAAATAGGAATTACAAGAAACAGCAAATTTTAATAATAGAAAGCTTTGTATTATGACAGACCCATATAAGAATCATAGATTTATTTCTTATAATCTGGGACATTTAGGATCATGGCTTCCAACTGTCACTTATGACATGAGGAAGTTGTAGAGTTTTTAATATTATTTTGAGAAATAACTGAGTGATGAAGTGATATGTCCCAAGTGTCCTAAGTATCAAACAGCTAATGTGGGGGACTAGAGGGGGGAAATGTAAAATCAAAGACTTTAGTTACTTAGGTCATAGTCTGAACTGGCAAGCTACAGCCTTCAGATCATACCAGATCACTGCTTGTCTATAAACAACAACTTATCACAGCACAATCATGTTCATTTTAACAATGATTGATTTGTCATGATGGCAGAATTATGTAGATATGGAAGACATATCTAAATGTTTATTATTTGATTTATTGCATCATAAATTTGCCAACTTCATGTTTGTAACCTTACCATTTTCTATTGGAAGTATTCATAGTGTTTGGATATAAAATGTACATAAAATAACATAATGTACTAATGACAAATAAAAATCTATATATGTCATTAAAATAGGCAGTACTTGGTATGTTAAGTGACTGTGAAATATTAGAAATCATATTTGGCAGAAATTTGGATAAATTACACTACTAGACACATCCATTTTAGGAGACTTCTATTTTAATAATACAGTATTGTGATAATGCTCCCACTGATGCAACTGTACTTTATATTTATGCACTGTAACACACTATCTAATAATATTAAAATTAGTAATAGTTATACTATTATTAACAACTGTCACTCTTAGTTTCACAATGATTATTTTGTCAGGGACAGATGGACACTGTAATTCTTCTAACCAATTCCTCTTTTTATATGAAATGTAACATCATGTAAAAGAACACATGTCTATCTACACAGAGGCAGAGGTGACTTATTTACCTCAAAGTACTCTAAGCAATGTATGTAGATAGAAATATTGGGTCAGATGTGCAACCTGTAGATGTTAAGAATGATGTTTCTTTGTTAAGAACTCATTGATTTTACAATGCTTACATAAATACTTCCTAACAGATATGCCGGCATGAAGAAATTATTACTGTTGTCACAATAGTCTACTCTGATAAAATAACATGTTAAGCATTTTAAATTCTTGGGTTCATGCAAAAAAAAAGTCTCTTCAACCTATCAGGTTAATGTTATAGATCAAATATCACATTAACAAGGTATTATTTAAAATATTTAATTCAAGAAGTTGTTTACTGTATATCTATAAACTTGCAAGTGATTTTTATATAAGTAAAAATTGGGAAGCTTAATTAAATTTTCTCATTGTATATTTAGTAATGCTTTATATATCATGAATAATTCACAAGTTTGAATCCTAAGGCATACATATATTATATAGGTCTGCATATCTTAGCTGTAGATACACATTTTATATGTGTGTAGATGCCTAATTACTCTGGTAGAAAAGGTCAAAAGGACAGAATGTCCGTGAGCTATAACACTTGAAAGATTTAAGTGGCATGTGGACCCAAGTTACTGTGTTCTCTTACCTTGCTGAAATCATATTGCTAAAATTTTGCACTGCTAGGCAGTAAACTGGGAAAAGAAGGAAATTGAGAAAGTGTTAATTTTTAAGCAACTTTGACAAAGATTGAGTTTCATATGACAAATGTTGTCAGCAAGACAGGATTCTGTCAGTGGAAGAAGTTTAAACATTAACAATTTCTGTCAGGCTGTTGACACAATCATGGCAGACATTTCCCAAGATGCCGCGATGACTGCTGGCATTTGTCAACAATCCTGTCATAGTGACAGCAATAAGACCATGTCTGGAAATGTGACAGTTTTGGCTTTGTGCTCCCCTGAGCAATAGCCCAGGTGTTCAGAGAAAGTGTGGGAAAACCCATATTTCTGCATTGTCATTCGAACACAGAAAACACAGGAGGAAAATGAGCTGTCACTCCAATTCCCATGATGCCTTGCTGCTTAGCATAACTCTACAGTGCGGCCCTGGGTCCACTGGTCCATACTCTGACAGATAATTAAGAAAGCAGCAGCTTTTTCTAGACGGCTCTTCCTCATGATTTGCATTTTAGCCAGAGGCGACCAGTTATAAAAAAAACATGATGGAAAGATGGTAAGAAGCCAATTAGATGGATGGATGGCTGACTGACAGCTCTCTGGTATTACGACTCCAGATTTCAGACTACATAGCCTGGCAGTTCTCTACAAGAACCAACTTTTTTGCAGGTTGGTAAAGCTGTTAAATGTGAAGCTATATATAGAGCTATATAATTTTTGCAAAGTTGTACATTTTCCTTAAATAAGCATGTATTCTCTTCAATCAGGTTTTGCATTAAACAAGTTTTTGCAATTTAATCACAACTTGCATTACTAAATTTAGCAATATTAAAATTCTAGACAACTTGTAGGCACACTAGCTGTGCCAGTAGAGAAGTGATTAAAAAGCTGAGAACCACATTGAGCCAGCAGAGATAAAGTGAACTAATAATTAGACTGTCTGTGCAGATATCCCCCTAACCTTGAAATGTACGGTGTTTGCTTTTAACAGACTAAAAGGGAAAGGCCTAAACTTCATCTCTGTCTTTGGATCGTGTGTACATGCATTTGCTTATTATCTTTGTTTGAGCTCTAATATATGCCTGTGTGTCTGTTACTTCAGCTAATTTTGATTTTTTTTTTTTTTTTTTTTTTTTTTTAGAAAAATAAACTGTCAGCTTCCAGTTTGGCTGTGATATACTATAGCTCCTAGCCAATAGGAATCAACTCATCATAATATTGTCCAATTTGGAAACTTAACCAATGTTTCTTGTGTTCTGCGTTCTCTATGTGTACATACATAACACACACACACACACACACACACACACACACACACACTTTAAAAGCAAGCCATTGACTGTTAGAGTGACATATCTTCATCTGTGATTTGAAATAGATTTTTCTCTTAAATGGCAGTGATAGCTCAGATTTATTTTGCATCTTGAAATTGTAAGGATTGGTTATTATTTTCTTGTAAATTTAACTTTTGTAGGAAACATCACTCCAGGTAGAATTGCAAGTGCACACATGTTTAATGTGGCTAATGCATCCTCTACAAACTGAGAGTCCGCACTATATCAGTGTGGTTTCATTAATCATTTGGCACTGATGCTGAAATCCACAGCATGACTGTGATGGCCTCACATGTAGCAACTTTGTATTTTATTATTTTTAATTGTATTGTTGTTGTTGTTTTTGCTTTCCCCCTTATATCACATTGTGACACAGATGGTGTAACTTAAACAATTATAAAAGACAAATATAAAATATATTCTGCCTGTGCATTCCTGGAAGTTTTCATCAGAACGTTAAAGGAAACGCTACAGTTCTCAGCTTAGTCTCTAGTTAGAAAGGAACAAATTCATGTTTTGTTTTGTTTTGGTTTTTTCCTGAAAGACATTAAGAAATTGTCATATAAAAATTTTACCAATGGCAGTAGAAATAAAAGTCTTCCTGATTACATAGGAAATGCTTCTTTAGGTACATCTCTTATATAACTAAAACACACTTTCACTATTCGACAGCTTTGTCCCTTCCTTCATCTCTAAGAATCTACTAAACATAAAGTGACCCAGTAAAGCAGCTCATCACACAGGAGAGGGAAGCGTTTAGGCAGAGATTGGCCAGCTCTGTGTTCCTTCTCATGTCGGTAGCTTTCACTCTCCCTCCTATGCTTCACTGGTACTCATCTAGCTCTTAAAAATTCTTGGCTATCACACAATGTTAATTCACCATAGTCTTTACAAGCACTGTATGCCTTATAAAATAATTAGAATCAAAACTTGGTGAATTGTATAAACAGATTTTTAAATGTTAACTTCCCCTACTTGTCAAATTTCTTTTATTTTTTTAAACATATAATTTTGTTTAAGATAAAATAGAAGTGTGAGCATTGCAGTGAGTTCTAAAAGCTTTCAATTGGAAATGCACCTATTCTTTCACTGGATGACAAAACAATCCACTTCTAAGCAAATATGCTATACTCAAAAAAATACCTGATTGCAAGATTTATCGTTTATATCTGAATAAAAGTCATGAGAGCTTTCGGCTTCCAGCATATTAAAACAATTTCCAATTTCAAATATGTAATTTGAACTTGAACAGGAGAGAAAAGAAAATAAATTCTTTTTAAATCTTTTTACCTTCCAGTAATTCATGTTTCTATTAAATATTTGGTTACAGACTTGATTTACTAGATGGAAATTTAAACACTGATAACATATAAGACAGGAGATCTGTCTCTCAGGTAGTTCGGTGCAAATAATGGTTTATGGCACATTTTTCAAATGAAAGAAAAATCTTTTTGGTGTATTTTATACTAAGTGAAAAATAAAGACAAGCCAAACTTAAGTCAATTCTTACAATATGAATGTTAAAACTATTTTCTTGTATCCTCTAGCTACACATGGCTTCCAGAAATATAGCTTCATCAACTAAGTTAGTTTTAATCATTTGTAGCTTTACATAAAGCTGAATTCTATAATGGAAAAGACACAACTTTTAATGCCAGAAAATGATATCATCATAGAAAATGTCTAGTAATAACATTAAAAATCATTTCAATAAGAAATAGTGGTTTTATGTACAATTGTTCTTTAACACATAGTGGTTTTTTGTAACTTCTTATAATTCCAGATAACCAAGGAATGAACTTTCACCCCACATTAACAGAATGTTTGCATCCACTATTTAAGTTTAGAGTCCTTTCCAGAAGCCAAAACATCACATATTATCTCACGTTCTCTGATGTGTAATTGATACATGTGTGTTTCTGTCTTTTGATGTGTGACTATATAATCTCTTATTTACAATTTTGTTATATGTTCATAAACTCTTCAGAATTCTCTTTGAGTGGTTTAGACTACAGAAGAAATCAATTCCCAGACATATAGATAAAAACAGGCGACTTCATAAGAACTTAGAGGTAGGTGAAGTCTAAAAATATAATAAATCATCCACTATACTTTTGGGTAGCCAGTCTCTTAAATGTCTTTCCAAATACGCTGATGTCTGTCTTGCATAAGAGCTAACTATAAGCTTTTCAAAACTAAACACTACACCTCACTTGTCCTTATATTCCTCCATGAAGTGAAGTGATAAAGATGCAAGATTTTTTAAATTACTGTTAATAAAGACCACAGTAGATGCTTCATCAATAGCAATGAGTCATGTAGCCATTAATTTACATACTTATTACAATTTGGGTTTAATTTTATAAACTTTATTATTTAAAAAATATTGTAGATAAATAAAAACCTCATGTACCAAAGTTAGCCAGACCCAAATCTGTGTAATGCAATGAACTTCCGTACAGTTAGAAGAGGCATTCAGAATGGAAGCTGTAGAGCTTCACATTAAATTTAATTCTTTTGGTATCAAATTACATACTAACAATCCAGTGAATTAGTTCGTGGGGTGCAAGTTGTCATAAGCTTGTTTTGCTGTATTTTTTTTAGCACAAATGGAGTAAATTTAAATTATGTGTATTATTTGTGAGTCTCAGTGAGCTATCACTGAGATCATCTTGATGAAGATGCTATCACTTGATGCATCTTCATCACTTCATCCTATCATACTACAACATCTGATTGACACCATCAATAAATACTCTTGATAAGCATCAGATCTATAGAGAATAGTTCTTACATACAAGACCCAGTTGGAGTATCTAAGGTGAGACTCTCTTCTACAAGGAAGACCTTTCTCTGTCTAAAAGTAGATAAGGTGGGAAATTGGCAATTTTAAACCATGTAACTCCATTGTATTTACTGAAACATTAAACCATTCTAATCTCCATTTTGAAGTATAACACCAAGTGAGTAATTAGTCTTCTTTAGGATTGCTAACAAGTATGACATAAAATTTCAAACTCTGTTCTTTTCATTGTTATTAAAAAGTAATTATAATTATTAGCATAGTTAATGTTTCAATTTGGTACAAGAATTTTGATAGAAAGTTTTTGAATAAGTATTTATTACTTTACCCTCACACATGGTTCAACACTCTATTTTAACTATGTTAGCCCTAAAGTCATCAGCACACAAGAGTAGTTTTCTCATTTGCAGAGCCTCAACATGACACACAGGAAAAGTATTTGTATAGTAATGTGTTATCAACAAAGTTTAAGAGATGGTGGGGTAAAGAAGTTCTTCAGATAATAAGACATGGGTATTATACCTCAAATTCTGTTGATAAAAGACACGAGAACCCTGTACAGTCCTGGATACACATCTTACAGTGTTACCGGCAATCAAATCCATGGTTTTTCTGGGGAAGTGAAGAGGAGGCTTCATTTGTACCCAGTCTTGGTATGTGATTGTACAGTTACTGGTACTGGCTTAGGAAAGAGCACACTTAACATCATGAACATGAATATTTAAGAGTGAGGGGGTCATATTATTGCAAGCAATAAAGCACAGGGTGGGTGCTGAGAGGAGGCAGTGAAGCATGAAAACAATACTTTGGGACATAATCTTGGGAAAGCAAATTAAGACCAAATAAAGGAGACACTTTCTTAGCAAGCTAAGAAGCTTACACTTGTTTCTCTTGCTAATGGGGAGCCACCTCCAAGCCTACAAGGGTTTGAAGAGATTGGTGATGAATCACCATGATACCTCACTAGCAGCACAATGGAACAGGTTAGGAAAGTAAAACGTTTGATGACAGAGAGGTCAATGTAGACACTGCTTTAGTGACAGACGTGATGAACAACTAAGCTGTGACAGTGGGTCATACAGGTAAAGTTTCAGTGTGGCCAGTCCTGGTTGTAACGGATCAAAGTACCTCACTCACTTCCTAGCAGTTTTGCCTACTTTTCTGACGAAGATAACAGATTCCCCTTTATTCGACTCAGGATCTAACCCTGCTGATAATTGGCCGTTTTGATGGCTAAGTTTAGTCTTCTGTCACTAGATAAAAGCAAGAGCAAAGTAGGGAAGTGTTTAAGTGTTTTCTTCTTGGGAAAACAGATCATTCTATTAATATTAATTTTTTCCTATTTTTATTTTTTCAACAGAAGGTCATGCATATGCTATTTTATAGTTCACAGCTAGCCCATCACTACTCAAATTGTGGGTGTTATTGCCAGACCTCATAGATGCAGAGGCATTGACTTGAGAAGCGAGGGGATTATTCATGCTCCTGCACACACTGATGGCTCTGAGAATCAATTCAGGGTGAGAGCAGTTAGCACCGACTGGGGTTGAGACATTGGAGCTGCTCAGGAGCATCAGACATTAAAACGTGACTATTATTCAAATTGGAATATCAAATAAGGAGCACAACCGAGTAAGAGGACATTGAGGATAATATAAATAGACGAAGATTCACCTGCAGAATCACTAACTGTACTCAGTCTGAGTCTTTGAGATGGCAGGCATTATAACAGTATTGCCTACAGGAAGAGGTTTGGAGGATTTATGCTCCATCTCTATTTACTTCTGCAGAAATGAAGAAATATAAATTCTCAAACGCTGATAATTTGTTGGAAATATTCCTGGATTTGCAAGTACAATCTTCTATAGAGAACTGCATCAAAATAATAATTTAGGAAAATGTGAAATTCCAACTGACTATTAATGGTTCTATGGTTATGAAGAAAATAGAATAGATGAATTGAAATTATGATACCAGAATTTATGTTGTAACTGTGGATCTACCTTGAGCTGTGACAAAGAATTTTCCTCAAAAATTTTATATACTTCCTTAATATTCAAAAACACATTTTCATCAAATATTCATTTGTACTATAGCTAATTTGAAAAGTTGTTAGTCATGAATGTGTTTGCTTAAATAATCTTCAGGATGTGTCTGCTATTATAAAAATATCAATGATTTAAATTCATGCAAAGTCTATTTCTCTGAGAAATCTATTTATTTTATATTGTCCCTACATGTGTCAATTCATATTTCTTGGATAATTTCCTTTTGTAAAAATAAAATTTTGTATGTGTAGTATTATTGCATGTTATTCTGGTCATTGTTACTAGGAAGATTTCAGCTCTAACTGCCACGTGGCCTCACTGTTCATTAATACATTAAAAAAATCAGTAAATGTAACCATGAATAACATAGCATGGAAACCTAATTCACCTTGGAGAACTTAGTACACTTCAGAGTTGCTTTATCTCATTTTCTCCTTGAGATTTCTATTCAGAACGGCTTCAATGAGGCTCCATGAACATGCTCTACTTCAAAGAAGATCATCTGACTCACCTTTACCAGAGTGACTCAAGAGTCTTTGTTCTGAGTATCCATTGGCTCTTTCTGTTCTCACAAGAGACTGAAGTGCTAAAAGAAAACAGGGAAGTTGGGCTATAAATACTGAAAATTTCACAGTCCTAAATCTGAGAAGTATGTGAGCAGCACGCATTTGGCACTTCTCTTCTATCCTTCTCCTTTTTTTTTTTAAAATCCTCTTTTCATTTACACTCTTCAAGTTCGAAAAAAAAAAGTTTATATTAATAGAAGACTCTCAAAATAGTTTTTATTTTCCATTTATATAATTAAGCATAATACAACCTGGTACCTTTAAATAAATGTGAAATGACCAGTTACTTTTAACTTTACAGAGTGAATAAACCATGCAAAAAAATCTAAACAAAACAAAACAACAACAACAAAAGCCTATTCTGTTATGGATACATGGAATGCTTCATTCACTTTCTACAATAATTTACTTTGAATATATAAGCATCTCTCCCAAATAAGATTTCTTGTATGCATATGTGTGTGTGTGTGTATTAACTAAAACTTTAAATGGTAAAATCCATGAATTTCCTTGATCTTTGTTATTTTGCTAAACATACATAAATTCTCTGCTTTTAAGTCAACTTAAATAAAAATAAGAGAACCACAAAGTAATTACATTATTTTATATACTTAATAACAAATGAGTGATTTATTAATAAATACCTCTTCATGGGTGCCCAGAGGAAATATGAATTAATGCAGTTGCTTTAACACATTCTCTCAGTGTCTTGGGAAAGGATAATAACAGTTCATCTTCTGGAGGAAAACTCTGCACCGCAGGGTGAGTTTCCTTTGAGGAAATATTGTGATTCAGTCAGTAAAATGTCCAATGTGAGTGAACCACACTTTGCAAAGTAAAGCAACATTTCCATTATGATCAGACACACCAGTTTGCTGTTTCCAGAGTTTGTCACTCTCTTCCTTTGACTGTGTTGTTCTTAATGAGGACAGTCGCTTAAGTTACCCCTTTTACTATTTCCTTCTCCACTATTCACTCCACAGATGTCTTCTCTGCATCTAAAATAGACAGTAACAATGACTCTGTTCCTCAGTACTTTGTTTTACTTGGTAGGAACCAGAAGCCCAAAAGAGACTGATATCATCCAAGACCAAGTCCTGTCTTCCATCTTCTTCCACAGGAGAGTCCTCAGACACAATGGCCGGCTCCTGTGTTGCTCTACCGCCATTCATTGGCTAATTTCATAGGACAGAGAGCAGGATACGTGTTGTCATTCACTATATATGACCTATAGGGGTAAAATGGGCAGACTAGAGGTCTAGGTGGTAATACTAGGAAGTCTTACATAATGATAGAACCTGTTACTAGAGAATGTATCCAAATATATCTTACTAGAGAATAAAATATAAATCTGTGTCATAATTGTGCCTAATTATATACCTGTTGATGCAGGAAAAAATTCAGTTGCAATAATTCATCCTTCTTAATTGATTCAAGTCAAATCTCTATTCTGTAAGCAAACATACACACACACACACACACACACATTTGAAAAAGAATCGAGTAGTTACACACTAAATTTTATACTCCCAGAAAAAATACACATATTGGCCCAACAAGCCAATCGATGAAGTAACACTCAATAGATTACAGCCACTTGCTGCCTAGTTCTGTGTTTCTGTAGTCATGTAAATGAACTGCAAATCTCTGCCCTTACAGCCAAAACAGAATGAGTATGTCCTCACAGACCGGTAGAGCAGAAGTAGTAGATATTAAAAAAAATGAGTCTCAAAGGGAGGCCTTCCCAGAAAGCCACAATTTGTCCAAATGCAGAGAACAGCTGATCATGCAGCCATTTCTGACAATGGATACATCTACAGCACAACTCCTACAACTGAGCTTCAGGGAACATCATGGAGAAGGGGGCAGAAAGGTTGTATGAGCGAGAGGATCAGGAAGTGAGAGGAGCTACTTCTATGATACTTCGACAACAGAACTGCCTAAACAAGACCTGAACAAAGGCAACACCAACAGAAATGGTAAGGTGAAAGATGAATTCTCATGGGGCCCCACCCCTAGACAAAGATCTACAGGCAAGTAAAGGCATGAGAGAGAGAGAGAGAGAGAGAGAGAGAGAGAGAGAGAGAGAGAGAGAGA
>CABHPP010135450.1:0-24197 GCA_902168425.1 Peromyscus attwateri | reverse complement strand
AGAGAGAGAGAGAGAGAGAGAGAGAGAGAGAGAGAGAGAGAGAGAGAATTAAGGATGAATCCCCCTAATTGGTGATCCAACACCAAGTGGTCAGTACTAAAATAATATATATACAATATATATAACCAATAAGAAGAACAACAAAAATCTCAGAATAACTTTTGCCTGAAGAAGAGATAGTCTGCAATTTCATACATACTTTACAGTGCTCAGAGTATATAAATAAATGTGTGTGCATCACACCTGTGCATGGTGATGCATGCACGTATGTGCATCTGGAGGCCAGAGGTTAGCCTCAGGCTTCATTCTCCAGATAGCACTCACCTCTTTTTATTTTATTTATTTATTTTGAGACAAGGTTTCTTCCTGGTTCGGGTTTTGTTGATTTGGCTAAGGAGGCATGACAACCAGCCTCAGAAGCCAGCTGACTTCTGCTTCCTCAGTGTTGGGGCTGTGTGTAAGCCATCATGCTTTTAACGTTTTCGGTGAGTGCTGGTGCTTGAACTAAGGTCCTTATGCTTCTGAGTCACACACTTTACTTGCTGAGCTATCTCTCCAGCTTGTGAAAGAATTTTAAACTGCCCTTTATTAAAATAAAGGATTTTGATGCCTCAGTCTTCCATCTTGAATTCAAGCTTCAGCAATTTGAAGTTCCCATGAAAAGTGCATTATATTCACTTGTGCTGACCTCTTAGACCAAACTTACGCCTTTTAAAATTCATCCAGAAGGTACACTTCCTGCCTTTTATTACAACGCAGGTGTCATTTACTATTTTCCTCTTGGCTAAATCCTTTCATCCACAAAATACTCTGCCCTGAAGTAGATGCTGGAAGCTCCCGATGGATACCACGAGGATGTTGGTAAAATTGAAAGCCAATTGTTTTCTGCTGTTTATTTCCTTTTTATTAATCATTTCTGAATTTTATCAAGAGAAGCTAAGATATAATTTTCAAGATACTATTTGGTGCTTAATGGAAGCAAAACCACCAGATGAAACAATATCACCAGTACAAAGCAGAGTAGCCCAGGTAGTGACTATTTGCTTGAGTGTGTGTGTTGGGGGGGGGGTGCATAAGACAATACATGATACTGTTATGCAGGAGGTCTCTAGCTATATGTTCGATTTACACTTTCTGCTGGCCCTGGTGCCAGGGTTTCGGAAGCCAGTGTGAGTTTTAGATAAAAAGCCATCCTGTTAAGGATATTTGGGCTCTGGCCTGGATCACGGAGAGTCCTCTGAGTGGCAAAAAAAGGATCACACATGAATCCTAATTGGATGACCTAACTGATCAAGGAAAAAGCCAGAGTTCTAAGAGCTCAGAGAAATAAGAGGGGGAAAAAGACCAAGGAGGCGTTGAAATATGAAGATAAAATCAATACAGAATTGCCTAGGAAATCAATGAGAGGGATAAAGGACACGCAGGGGATGTGAAAATGCACTGTCTCCTGTACAATGAGAAACCTGGCAGCGTGTTTTGAACATGCTGCAATCCTGTAATTAAAGCTCCGGGGAGAACGGCGGCAAGGGGGAATCTTAATAATCAAGTGAAAAGATGCCATGGCACTAAGTGACTCCTTGTCAGGAAAACAGTTCTGTAGGCAAATCTGAAGTTCAACGTCAGCTCCTGTGCGAAGCCAAAAGATGCAGCAATGATCATGTCTGCAGATCTATGGTCGAGACCGGGCTTGATTTCAAAACCACAGCCCAGCAACATCTGTCTTTCAATAGGCCAAAGTACTTTGCTCATATGGTTTCCACAGGCCTGACAGTCACAGCCTTGTCTTGAGCACACTTCAATGAAGAGCATCACCTCCCAAATGCCAGGTTATCTGTCAAGGGAAAGATTTCCCAAGAGTCGGGCTCTCATGCCAGATGCACTGTGGAAGAATTAGGATGGGTCCTTATACAGACCCTCTCATACCTGTTACGAATAAACCACTTAGATTAAAAATATTTAGAAGTATCTACAAACAGCAAAGCCCAACACATCTCTCTGTAACAGTATATATATATATATATATATATATATATATATATATATATACAAGGAAGTTAAGAATCTCATATTTGACCATTGGAGCAGATTATTAGGATGAGATTTGCTTTAAATGAGGTATTCTTTTTTCCTTTTCATCTGTAGAAAGCAGAAGCACTTTTCAAGGCCAAAGAAATAACACATCTCTTTTACGTTTTAATCCGTTTGTTTATATGAGTACATAGTCATGTAGCAGTACAGGCAAACTGAGCAACAGTTCACATAGAGTCAGATAAACACCTTTGTTTTGGTTTTTTGCCTTCCATCTTGTTTAAGACAGAGTCGCTTATTGTTCGCAATCATGAATATAAAGTTAGCTGATTTTTGAGCATCTTGTGTCTCTGCCTGGGTTCTTGGCTTAGAAGTACTGGGAGTAGAGATATCTACCAATACTCCCAGCTTTAGGAGGGGTTCTAAGGATTTGAACTCCGGTCCTCACACTTGGATGGCAAGAACTTTACTCACACTGCCATTTCCTCAGACCAATTATATATTTCTTTATCCTTGTGAAAACATGAGATTCTCAAATTGTCCAAATGTTCTGTTCATAGAGATGATAAGTAAATTACTCCTTTGAGGGATTTTTTCAGTGTGTGCTCAAAATTATAATTATGAAATATTAATTATAGGACACTGAAAAAAATCAAACACAATCACCCATTTTGGATATCCCATCATAGTAGGACTCATTTTTTCTTCTGAGTTACTGAGAATATGGAGTGAGAAGGAATTCTGGAACCCAAAGGGATAAGTTCAGCCAAAGCAAGTATTGTGTTTTCAATAAAATAAAAAAAATCCACAGTCTGGGATATTCAAATACTCTGTCCCCATTTGGTGGTGATTTTTCAAGAGGTTCAGGGGTGCAGCCTTTATGGAGGAAGTGCATTAGTGTGGAAGTGGGGTCATCTTTGGTAGTAGAAAGCTTTGCCTACTTCTAATTTGCTCTCTCTGCTTGGTGTTTGCAGTTAAAGATGTGAATTATCAGCTTCCTGTTCCTGCCACCATGGCATCTGCCTGCTGCCATTATGAAAGCTAACCCTTTAGAAGGATAAGACATTCATCCTTCTAGACATTGCCTTGGTAATGATATTTTATTGCAGCAATGAGAAATCAACTAATAGAGCAACACAGGAAGACTGTATTTCAACAAGAAAACAAATCAATAAAGCTCAAACCAGTGTAGGCACTATTGAAACCAGAACTGCGGTTGCTCTACAAAACTAGAGCTATACCTAACAAGTGACCCAGGTATACCGTTCTGGGCACACACCACAAAGATTCTACTGCCTACTACAGAGATCAATGCCCATCCATATCCATAGCTTCTTAATTCACAATAATTAAGATATGAAAACATGATGTTAAACAACTGAGGAACGGACAATAAAAACATGGCACCTATGCAGAACAGAGGTGTATTTGGCTATAAAGAAAAACAAATGAAATAAAACTAAATTTTCAGATAAATGCATAAAACTGGAAAAATAGAATAGAGAATAAAGAAACGCAGATACACACACAAAAAGGTGGACACTCAATGAGGAGTTTAGGGTCAATCCCCTGGATCTGTGTATTAAACAAGGAGTACCTACAGAGTCAAGGAATCTAGAATGGGACCCTGGGTGGGAAGGAAGAAGAAAGATCTTAATGAAGGAGGAATAGAGCACAGTTGATATGAAGGAGAAAGGGAAAACAATGGAGAAGGAAATTTAAGTGGGGGGATTAGAATGGAGTAGGAAGTGGAGGTTTAGGGATAACTAACACTAAGGAGGTTTGAAAAGACCACATTAAAACATAATATTTTATAAGTTTTCATATATATACATATAGATAGATAGATAGATTGATAGATTGATAGATAGTTGATAGATTGATTGATAGACAGATACACACACAGGCACACACACACACATTTCAGTGGATACGGGCAGGACAAATTAGGTTCACACTCAGTCTGAAAAATAAAATAAAGAGGGAATACAAAATTGGGAGGGATGGGAAGTGGATCTGGTAGGTGATAGAAGGAAGGGTGGGGTGAATAAAATCAAAATATATTATATACAAATATTAAATTCCCAAAGGATTAATCAAAATATCAATTTAAACTGTATGTACCAGCTGTCATATATTGGAATATTTCTGACTTACAATGTATTTTCAGAGCAATTCATAAAAATTCTATTGCTACACCAGATGCTTTTGAATATTTTCAAATCATAATTTTTAGGAAGATGCATTTTAAGTTTGATAATAAGCAGAAGTCACTTAAATTTTTTTTTTTTTTTTGAATTTTGGAAGATTCCAGAAAATAGCAAGAGAACTATGATTTGGTTTTGACTCAGCAGATTTCCACATCAAAACAAAAGGAAAATCAGTTAACAAAGTTTTACAAAAGCCAAATAAAATTATTTGCAGCAAAATACATATGACGAAGTATTTTTAGGTAAAGCACCAGCAGCAACAAGGCCTGTGTGCTATGAGACACTGTGAGAAGAGGGATCAGGGGGCAAGAGGGAAGCTCCCGGCAACTGATCATGCTCAGGAGACTTGAAAAGTGGATAACGGGTATCTGCTGGATTTTACAAAATGCTGTTATGAAACGGGGAACACTTACTGTTTTTCCAATCATGTGGTGGGGCGGTGGGGAGAGCCTGGCCTCAGTGGGTGTTAGAAAGGAAGCAGCCACTAGGGCGTCCTGCACCCAAGGGCAACCAATAGGGGACAGTACTGACTGGCTGAATTGTGAAGGTTAAAAAGGGGAAGGACTAACTACATAAATATGGAGCAGAGAAACAGCTAGACTGTCTCAAAGGGCAGTGAGCCATACATCTATAACATTACATTTAAACACCTGTGAGAACACTGTCAAGTTTGCAAAGGTCCTGAAACTAATCTTCTTATAGTCCAACAAAAACCATTAATAACAAAATAGAAAGAAAACAGTGTTGAGACCAAATGTCTCACTTGACTCTTACAAAGTGTAAGATAGGTTTCAAGAGCACAGGATAACACTACTGTAAGGAGGCCCATGTTAGAATTCGTGTCTGTTAACATATGGAAAACCTTCAGTAACCAGATAACCAATCCTGGGACAATGCAAAGAAGATAGAAAGTGTTCCATTAAATTGACAGAACCACAGGAATCGTCTCATGGAACTGAGCCAAAGAGGTAGAAAGTAAAATGAGGAACAATTATGTGAAACTGATCAGCGCTAGACCTCCTTCAGTTCTACCAATTTTGAAATAAAGAAGGCTAAACTTTCTTTGGCTACATTTGAAAAAGAGGAGTTCTAATACAGCATTAAAATGAGTTCCTAACCAGATGCTTCAGACTGCGGTACTTCCCACCAGAGGAAAGGGGAGGACTGCAAGGGAATAAGAAGTGTCAAGACTTGCAAATCTAATAAAGTGAACTTTTTGTTTGTTTGTTTTTGAGACTGGGTCTCACTGTTTATCTCTAGCTGGCTCGGAACTTTCTACATGATTGAGGCTGGCCTCCACTAGCAGAGATCCATCTGCCTCAGTCTCCTGAGTTCTGGAATTAAAGGTGTGTGCTACCATGCCTGGCTGAAATCAAACTTTGAACCATAAAGGGCCCATCTATTCATGAAGCATACAGGCTCAGTGAATTACACCCATTTTGCCAAGGCTAGACAAAGGAACAAGTGCTCTAAAAAATATGATTAGAGAAACATTGATATGGGGACTGAGAATGGGCATTCAAAACAAAAAGCTAATTACAAAATTGAGACCAAATGACAATCTGAGGATGATTTGGCCTGGAGAGATAGGTTGGTGGTTAAGAACACCGGTGGCTCCTCCAGAGGACCTGGGCTTGAGTCTCATCACCTACATGGAGGCTCACAATCATGTGTAACTCCAGTTACAGGGGATCCAACACCCTCTTCTGGGCTCCACATTAATAATAAATACATATTTTAAAAATAAAAATGAGAGAATGTTAAAGAGTGACCAGACTAAGGAAATGCGCAGCTATGAACATGTAGAACAATGAGAGGGGCACCTGAAATCACATGGCTAGCCTTAGTAGCTCTGCTGTGATGACTGTCACTGTAGTTGTCTGTAGGGTGTTCTCTCGGGAGTAAGAAATAATTGAGACTAAAAAATTGAGATAATATACCATCTTCTTTGTCTTTAAAGTCCACTGTTCCTTATATGAAATAGAAGGAAATGTGAACTTTGAATTGAAAAGATCAATATAAATATGTGACATATAAATTTTCAACATATCTCCATTGCAAATGTCAGAAACAATGATCAGCATGATTATGAATATGAATGATGCATGGGGAAGTAACAAGGGAGAGTCAGTGCTCTCAGAATATCTTTCCCACTGAATGAAACTTTACTCCATAGAAAAAGAACAGACCTTAAGCTTGACATGGGCAACGTACAAAATGATTGATATCACATAGTAAGCAACGGTCTTAAGGATTACATCAGATTCGAGAAACAACTTAAAGAGTCTTCTGTAGGCCAAGTATGGATCAATTTGAACTTCAACAGGAATAATTTCTATAAATTGAAATATACAAGATTTTAAGGCTCTGAATTTATAATGAACTTTATTAAATGGTCGCTTTCAGAAGGTAATGAAATAAGCTAAAATATTTCTTTAAGAGCTTGTATATGAAGAGTAAAGTATCTTTTCTGTATTTTCAAATAATCAGATAATAAACGAGAAAAACTTAATTTAATAGAAAGAGTTCAAGTTAATAAATGACAAGGACAAAAATGGAAGCAAAATATCATGATTTTGATAATTTTCAATGAAACAGAAAAGAAACACAATGATCATTATGCTTTTTAAAAAGTGCATTCCTTCCTTTTTATTGATCAAGAACTGTTAGGGAAAATTGCAATGAGACATCTCATGCAAGCCAGCATGGTTGTTATTATACAAGTAAATAAACAACTGGGTGTGGTGATATATCCCTGTAATCCTAGCACTCTGGACATAGAAGCATTAGTATCTTTGTCTAATAGAGGTCTCAAGGACAAACATGTCTCAAACAAAGCAAAACTCAAATAAATAACAAATTCTAGCTCAGGAGGAAAAGGAACTATTACTACTTACAAGTGTGACTCTGAATGTGAATTAGAAAAATTGATGTGGAGAAGGTTATGCAGGCTCCCCAGAAAAGCTAAAAATGCCATAGAATCCCACTATCTAATTTTTGATATATGCATGAGAGAAATGAAGTCAGTACATGAAAGAGATATTTGCAGACCACGTTCATCATGGCACGATTCACAATAGCC
This sequence comes from Peromyscus attwateri, assembly GCA_902168425.1. NCBI lineage: Eukaryota > Metazoa > Chordata > Mammalia > Rodentia > Cricetidae > Peromyscus > Peromyscus attwateri. The sequence continues at coordinate 16,877 of CABHPP010135450.1, read as the reverse complement.
AAGACATGGAGAAAGCCTAGGTTCCTATCATTAGATGACCGAACAAAAATCCAGTGTGTGTGTATATATATATATATATTATTGTCTTTATTCAATATTACTCTTTTCTAAAGAAGCATAAAATTCTATCACTTGAAGCAAAGTAGAAGACACCAGAAGGTATTATGTTAAACAAAATAAGCTAGACACAAACAAATAAAAATGATACATTCTTTCCTGTATGTGAGAGCAAACTGGAAGGAACATAGAAGAATGGTGGTAGAGGTTGGGAAAGAGATTTGGAAGGTGTATATTTGTGTGTTCTGAATGCAAGTATTTAAAAATCACATTTAATCTCAGCCAAAAGTAAATGACATTAAAATGTTTGTAAAAAAAATTAAAAAATGAATTTTATCCTTTTGTATTCCCCAGTAATCAGTAAGTGAACTTCTGAATACTTACAAGAAGAGATAAATCCAGACAAGAGACACTTCTCCCTGAGAGAAAATGCCACATGTATGGTCTTTTGAGTCACAGCAAGGCTGAGTCCCATAGAGCCTTTGATTCCAAACTGCAGAAAATGCAAACGACGCAGATGTGACGATTTTTAACAAAAATTCTGACATCTTGGTACAAAACAAATTACAAGAAATAACATTCAAAATGGCTAGGTTCCTACAAGGGATAGTTTGTAAGCACAACAAAGGTAAAAGGAAAATCTTTAGTTTTCAATAGGAATAACTGCCCAAGCAATATTTATTATTCAGTTTTAATTTTATTTTATTTCAATAATATTTTTAAAGATTTATTTTTAAGCAAACAGGGCCTCTAAATCAACTGATCAAAACTCATACGAATTCACAGAGAATGAAGCAGCAAGTGCAGGGCCTGCAAAGGTCTGCACCAGGTCCTCTGCACATATATTAGAGCTTCCAGTGTAGTGTTTTTATGGGACTCCTAAGTGTGTGAACAAGTAGGGCTCTGACTCTCCTGCCTTCTCTGGGGCTCTTTTCCTTCTGTTGGTTTGTTTTGTCCAACTTCAATGTGATGGTGTTTGTTTTATCTTATTATATCTTATTTTGTTATTATATCTTAGAAGCTTGATCATTTCTAATGAGAGACCGTAAGAGAGCAGATCTAGATGGGAGAGGAGGTAAGGAGGAACTGGGATGAGTAGAAATTGTAATCAAGATGTATTGTATTTGAAAATAATCTATTTTCAATAACTGGGGAAAAGACTTAGTTTTATTAGTTTTAACTGTGTATTTCTGTCTGTGTCTGTGGGAGGAGACATGTGCATGTAAGTGCAGTCAAAAAAAAAAAATCAGGTTCCCAGGAGCTGAACTGGCAGCATTTTGTGAGTCAACCAAATTGGGTGTTGGGAACTGAACTTGAGTGCTCTGCAATAGTAGCGCGTGTGCTTACCTGCTGAGCTGTCTTTCCAATCCTCATCACACTTTTCTTAAAATAGACATGAGGACACCATGGTGTCTATGAATAGTTTTAACACAAGTACACTTGGATACTGTGGGAGACACAAACAGTGGCTCCATAAATAGTAGGAAAATGGTTCCATTTGAGTAAGAAATCAAGAGATAGTAATATTGACTCCCCCTCCTTCTCTCTCTCCTTCTTTGTTCATGTATTCTTTTGACTGGCTTTCCAAGAACTCTCTGTGTAGACAAGAATTAATGCGAATTCCTGGTTCTTCTACCTCCATCTCCCAGGTGCTAGTGTGCACCACCATACTTAGCCAAAACTCTTTACCTGTGTTGGCTGTATTTTCCTTCAAATAGATTAGATATAACACACAGATAATTTTACACACATATGTAGCTTTGTATTATGTATTATACACATAATAATAGCTTTGCTGATATTCATTTATTTTACTATAAAATGTTTTGCTGGGCAGGGTGCTACAGAACATTGATCTCAGCACTGTGGAGGTGGAGACAGGAAGTTGAAAGAGTTGAAAGCCAGCTTTGGCTACATAGCAAGATATATGAGAATTTCATTGAAATAAAATAAATCAAACAAATTCCAAAACAGAACAAAATCAGATAGTATATGAAATATTATTTAAAGTGCTATGTGTTAAAGAGAGATTAGTCATTATCTTCGTTAGATATTTTTTGATACAAAAGTAGGGTAACATAATGATCATTATTGTAGAGCCTATTTACTCATATAAAAGAATGGTGAAGGCTATCTGTAAATGTAAATCTCAAAACACTGAGGTAACAGTTACAGTGCACCCTGTATATTTTTTTAAATTCACATTAAATTGCATATTGTTACCACTTGAATCTGAAAAGTCCCTCACAGACTTGCTTTTTGAGTATTCTGTCCCCAGCTTGAGGTAACATTTTTCAGTAGTCTGGAGCCTGTATGAGGTAAGGTTTAGCGGACAGAAGTAGTCTGAGAGAGCAAGCCTCTGTTCGTTCATGGCCTCAAGCTCTCTGCCTCCTAAGTTTCTCATGCAAACACCTGCCAGAACACACTCCCACTACCACAGAGAGAATGACTTCCTCTGCCATGTCACATTACCATAGTGGACTAAAATTCCCCTTGAAACTAGGAGCCAAAGTTAACTTTTTAAATACTAATCATGTTTTATATTGTAATGTAATTACATCATAAGCACCCTTTCTTTTCCTCCCACAACCCCTCCCATTCAACACTCCTTGTTTTCTCTCAGATCCGTAGTCTTTTTTTCCTTCATTAAGAATCTATGTATTTTTTAATTAGTCCATTAAGTCATTTGTATAAGTATTTAGTAAGTTATGTGAATAGTATCCAATCACATGTGATTTATTACTATGAAATTATACAAGTGGAGAGGAATTAAAAACATCACTTCGCAGCCTTCTCTAAAAAGACAAAGCAGCATGGTGATTGTTTCACAGAAACGTTTGCCTAATTTCTTTTCCTTCCCCTATCTCACCTCCTTCATCTCCTTGCCTTTCTAACACTTCATTTCTTCTTTTATACTCTCTCAAAGTGCCAGGAGGCTACAAAAGTTTAAAAATTAAAGGCTTTGCTTCCACAAGCTGCGCAAAGGGTCTGACTAAAGTTTCCAGAGATATGATGTAGACTTTTGTAAAGTTTGCAAAAGTTAATTTTTTTTTTTTTTACTCTTGGTCAAATTACAATGTACAATGTTGTCATTCTTTGGGAATTCAACTATAGGAAATCTAAATTGAGAATACATTAATTAAATTAGTCAAGAAATTCATTGGTTTAGACTCTCTTCTATGTTGAGAAGAGTTGTTCCATACAATCAAAAAGGCATGGTCTGATGCCCCTTCACTCTGTGAGAGTGTTCTATACCAGTGTGTATTTGAAATAGGAATCAGTGAAGGAGGAACATGCTGTTGCCATTCTCACTGGTGTCCTGTCAGATCAGAAGCGGTATTCTCAGTAGTGTATACCATGCAAATAAATGTAAATACAATATTTCTCTTTAATGACAATCACACCTTGAGCTGGTGCTGGAGAGATGGCTCAGTGATTAAGAGCACTTACTGTTCTTTCAGAGGACCAGGGTTTGGTTCCCAATACATGCATAGCAACTCACAGATTCCTGTAACTCCTGTTCTAGGGGATCTGAGGCCCTCTCTGGCTTCCCAGGACACAAAGAATACATGTGGTGCACATACACACATACAGGCAACATTCTTACATGTACAATAAAATAAACAAATATTAAAATAAATGAAGTGGTTGGGTGTCACATGCCTATAGGCCAAGCACAAGGGAGGTTGAGGTAGAAGGACTGGCCAGCCCAGGAGACAGTTGGACACACACACACACACACACACACACACACACACACACACAGAGAGAGAGAGAGAGAGAGAGAGAGAGAGCGCCTGTACATTCTATATATGCTGCTAGCTCACTGGATCTGAAAATTTTGACTACCTGACCTCAGCCAACAACAGAGAACATGCTGGTTTAGTTTAATCTCAGATATAAGAAAACACACAAATGTTTAATTACTATCTAATGGTATAACTTCTTGAATGGTACATTTCAAAGGCACGTATAGAGATTGCAGATTCCCTCCTTGGGTATCTGTCAAAATTGGAGACTATTTCTGCATATCTGGAAATGAGCACCAGAGAGTCCTGGGGACCGAGAGCAGGTTTGGGGCATCCTGCCTTGGGCACTCGGCGCTCTGTGATGGCTTTGTGAGCCAGGCAGGACTTCCGGGCTACAGCTGCAGCCCCTGCTGTTGTCTCTGCCCCATCTGTTCCTGCCAATGTCTCTTCTGCAGTGTGGTGGGCTCAGCAATTGCTCTCTCTGCACTTCCTTTGTCAGAGCTCTGCCCTCTTGACACCTCAGGATGAAGAAGTTGCTTCACAGAAAGAAGATTGGTGACAGACCCTGCAGTTTCATTCTCTGTAGCGGGGCCCGAAACCTTATCTACATGTCATCTGGCTAATCAGAGGTCCACGGTGAGATCTGTCAGAGATTTCTGTTTTAAAAAAGCAATTCAGACACAGTTGACATGAGAATTGGAGTGCTTCCGCAGGTCCTGGACCAGCGCTGTCTATTATGATGCGAGTGTCAGCCTGAGGCTGTGGTGACAGAGGAACCTCTGAGTAGCCTCCTAAGGACGCCTGCACAGGTGGGCAGAGCGCTACCCCTCCCTCCACAGCCACGGAACCAAACAAAGGACATCCTGGGCAATATCGAGAAGCAGAGACAAGGTAAAAATGGAGCCGCTGAACATCAGCCTGAATTAGTTTGTGAGATAATATAATGAATCTAGTGAGTCTCACAATGAGTGAAACAGACAGTGTCAAATGGAGCAACCGTGTCTTCCAAACAGGTTGGAGGTTCATACAATAATAAAAGACCTCAAACAGAGCCTATCTTGTGCTGCTATAATCCTTGCCCCCCCCACACACACACACACAAAAGCAATCCAATTCCTTGGAAGCTGAAGGAAATTCTCCTCTTACTAAAGTGCTTAATGCACGCATAGCCCTTGGAGTCTAACTTTGCCAGAGATGAGGATATAGACATTCATTAAACCTGCCAATCCATTTCATGGCTCTGAGAAAACCGTCTTTGGAAATTCCCCCAAGAGGAAGTAAAATACAGTGCTTAAGAACATTGGCCAGAGCTGAATTTGCCCTTTAGAGGTCACTTTTGTCATTGGCAAATTTTTGTCACCTTGGACCAACTATTTAGTTTCTCTCTGTGCTTTTTTTTTTTTTTTTTTTTTTTTCTCATCAGCAGAACTAGCAGGGAGATACTAACTTGACAACACTGTTGGGCTACAGAAGCAAAGGAATTAATTACAAAAGAAGAAATTACTGATTTCAGATCAGTACACAGTGCTGCACACAGAAGAACACCTCCCACCAATGATGGTACTTGGCTGACTGCAGGGATCTGAACCAGACTCTCTCTAGTGTGTGCAGAAAGAGTATCAACAAGTGAAGCCAATACTTATGAACATATTAGAGGGGAAGCCTTGGGAGACCTTTCTTTTGTTTGTTACCAGAAAGCAGAATGATTCAAATCTCAACCTCCTAAACAAGTTCTGTTTCCAAGCTTGAAGAGAGAAATGCACTTTGAGTGCCTTATGAGGACAGAAGTTTGGGTGATGCATTTCAACAGCATGACACACGAAGTCAATGGCTTGTTTTGAAACTCATGTTGATGTCAAGGACATCTTTACAGTAAGCAGGGCCTCTTGTGAAATTACTCTGGGCAAGCCTTTACTCCACCTGGTTGAGTCCCTTCTGTGTGTGTGTGTGTGTGTGTGTGTGTGTTTTCAAAAGCTGCTGCCCTTTGACCCCCGGGTGTGCATGAGAAAGCCACTGTGTCCAATACTCACAGATTAGAGACGTCTTCTGTTTCCATTAACGTGAACCTTTGGGAAGGGGCTGGGGTTTCAGTGACAAAGATATGAATCCCTAGGTTCTAATTCTAGCCTCCAGAAATCTCTCCCAGCTCTGCCTGCTTCCTCTCCTTTGACTCTTTTGTTCCCCTCCTCATCCAGCCCTTTATTCTTCAGCAACCCTAAAAATGCAATACAAATTGTGGAGTTTGTTTTTTCATGTAGTGGGAATCACATTTATTACATAAAATTGTTATGTGGATAAGGGACAATCAAATATGTTGATACCCAGCACAGCGTAATGCATACAGTTTCAATTTTTATGCACCTGGAAGAACCTGAGTTGCTCTTAATAGGGCAACCAGAATACTAGGCTACGGTTTTTCTTATGTCGAATGAATGTCGTGTGGAATATAGATCCTATTGCAACTATTGTGATGAAACTGAGAGTCAGCCAACTGAAAATGCACTGATCTGGCTGCAGGGCATCACTACAAAACTTTGCACATCTCTAAGGAAGGACCAGAGAAATCCAGCTGTACCCACAATTACACTTGAACGCCCATTTCTATGCTAAGTAAATCCCAAATGGTTTCATCCATTGCAAGTGAGTACTTTTTCCTCTTTACTGGATTTAAAATATTTATACCCTACATAGGCATGATAGACACTGTGTGAGATACCAGGAGATGTGCCACACAATAATGAATGAACTGAAAGATGAGAGAGGAAGGAGCTCTTCTGAGTTCGTCTGAATAGTTTAACTCCATGATAGGAGTCCTGAATAGAATCACTAGCTCTCTTCAGCAACCCTGTTCCTTCCAAGGATTTTCTTTCTTTGTCTGAAGTTGAAAGTTTGCTTTGGTAACTGTGACTGTAATAAAAGTTACCCATGTATCAACTAAGTAATCAGTGAGAGTCTAACATTCCAGAGCACTGACTAGGACCATAGCCTCCTATGTGAGCTCCTGTTATCACTACCACAACTCATACCCACCGCTGCCCCTTCTTTCTGTATTACATACAATTGTCCTCCCAGGTCCCAACACTCTAGTTGATGTTTGAAGACTTTAATCTGGTATCACATAGGTGCCCATAGGATTCTCTTACCATTGAGTTTTTCCAGTTACCTATGTTTGTTTGTTGAGACCAAATCAGCTACTTCCATATATTAAGAGAGAGAGGTGGGGGATGAGCACGAAGGAGGAAAGTAATGAACTCATCACTGGAATCTCTTCAGAGGATGCTTTTACACTATTTGTATACCCCCTCCACATTTTTGAAAGCATTCTCCAGTTGCTTTCTATAGTCTTTTCCTACTCATTTCTCAATCCTTGTCTCAATCTCAGCTCCTCCCCCCACCTCCAGGAAACATGCACCTTGTTATCATTCCCTCTAATCTCCATGGCTTTAAATTTAACTGGTGTGTGTGTGTGTGTGTGTGTGTGTGTGTGTGTGTGTGTGTGTGTGTGTGTGTGTGTGTGTGTGTATGTGTGTGTGTGTGTGTTGAAGAATGACATTTTGTAGCCCAAGCTGGCCTGTAGTTGTAATCCTACTGCCTCAGTCTTCTGAGTGTTGGAACTATAGTTAGAAGCCACAAAACAAAGATGTCCACTGGGCCTTTTTTGTCCTCATTTTTAATTTATTTTTTATTTTTGGAAATACATATATACTTAATTATATCATTTCCTCCTCCTTTTCCTTCCTCCAACATTTCCCATATACCCCTTTGCTCTCTTTCAAATTCATCCTCTCTTTCTTTAGTTACATGTCTTTCTAAATCAATGATTATAGTCTCCTCAGTCTTTTTAAATGTTACTTGTATTCTTATGATTTTCAAACTGATCATGTGGTATTGGGCAACCATTTTGGGGGCTCTTTCCTAGGCAAGACTACTTTCCCTAATCTCAACCTTCCTTGGTTGCTTTTAGTTCTTTGTCACTGATTAAGGCCCCATGAACTGTCCCCATTTATGTTAACAAATCTTGGCTCAGAGTTCAGGGCTAGCTCCTCCTGTTGTGGGAATTCGTTCCATTCAACCAATGAACTTTAGGCTATCTGGCCCTATGGACTGGCCCTTTCTGGGTACATGACCAGTTAAAACTGAGGAGGGGGTGCGCTCACACTCTCTTGGGTGGTTGGAGATCAGACAGTGGATTTCCATCACTCTTGGGAAGAACGGACAGAGAACAGCGATAGCTGGATTAGTGGTAGTGTTTATTTCGATGTGTATCCGTGAGTGTATTATTTTCATTTTATATCTTAATAAATTCCTGAGATCCTTTAACAGACTCTCATGGATTCATGTAACATCCTCCTGCCTTCCATCCTGAGTTACTTCATTAGGAAACATCTCCCCACATATAGACTAAAGTATAAGCTCCATGGTAATGGATCAGTACCAAGTCTGCATTTCCCAGGTTTCCAGAACCTTGGAAATATGGTTGCTCTCCTGCCTGATAGCTCCAATGGGAGATGTTTTCAGAAGTATTTTAAATATTACAAACTCAATATTGCACACTAAACTTCTGGCTTTGACCCACAACACCTCACCGATTCTGTCTCTGGAATGACATCACCAGATACCAATGAGTCACCTGTAAGACTCATCTTCATATACTGGGACTTGAAATTCAGGTGTCCTAATCATAATTTCTAACTAAACCATTCCTGACCCCATATTTCATCACATTGTCTTGTTTACAAAAGAATCAAAACGAGTCCTACCTAGCCTCCCCTCTTGCCCTTTTCACTCTGTTTTTGATGTTAATACAAGAAAACAGAATTCTCATTTAAATTTTTAAACCCCCTGCAGGATATTTTGAGAGTTATCTTACTCATGCTATGTTTGGCTGCCATTTGTGGGGAATAGACCAAACATCTCTAGTAGACTGAGGCTAACTTGTATGCACATGCCAATTCATCCACCACTTCTGAAGTGTCTGCTGCTTATCTTTTGCTTCAAATGGATTACTTCATACATGCAAGGGAAAGGTTTTCCTAGTTATTTTCTAAAAAGAAAAAAAAAAGTATAGACGCTTCCTAAATGGAAGCAGTTGCCCACCCAGTATAGGTTTATATTTTTCATCTATCTGGGGCTTATTTTTGGACATTTAAATTATTATAATAAGCCAATAAAATCATTTTCATAATTATGTTTAAAATATACATTATTTTCTCTAATTTAGTCAGAAAATATATGTTCACCGTGAAATATGAAATTTTATTATTCTGATGAAGGCTCTTATATGATGATCTCCCCCAAGTCAACTAACTGTAAACATATCCTGAATTAGTGAAACATCATTTGAGCTATCTATTTGTTTATGCATTGTGAGCGTATTGCATTTCATGGCATTCTGGGAGAATGCATAGTGAGAACAGTAGGACACACAGTGGCAGGAATTCAGACAAGGGAAATATATCATGGATTACATATATATTATATATTATATATATATATATATATGAGAAAACACAACATCTAAAATATATCTATGTATTACAGATAAATAGAATATAGTTAAAGGGCTTAATTAGCATACAATTATGCCATCAACATAGCTTTACATACGGAGTACAGAGCAAGGTGTGTCCCACAAAGGCATGAAGCTGCTTGGGTGAAAGTAGCACTAAGATGTGCAAATAGAGTAAAATGGGGTGCTTACTGGAAAGACGGGGACAAAAGTTTGACTCTAGACTCTGGTAACCTCAAGGAGATCAATTCTACTGGCATGTTGGAAAATGGAGTCTACCTAGAAGTGGTCTAGCTAGAAAAATCTAGAAGAGGAGAATCAGACATAAACAGATACCTTTCTTTAAAAAAAAAAAAAAAAAGAGAAAAATTGGAGGTAAATAGAGAAAAAAAATTGAAAGATTTATGTATATATTTGTACGAGAAAGAAGAATTCTGCCCTAGGAGTTATGAAGAAAAAGAGAAAATTCACAAAGACAAAAGGAGAGGAAAAGATTTAATATGTATAGTGACATGCATATACATACACACACAGCATACACACACACACACACACACACACACGACCACTGGCCTAAGAAATTCCATCCTTTCCCACCTTGACTCTATATGTGTCTGTTTGATCTGTCTTTTTGAGTCATCTTGAATTCCAGAAATTAGAAGATTAATAGATAAGTAACTTTGTGACAGGGATCTCAAAGTACCTTCAAGCTACTGTCAGTTTGCCAAATTTACTGTGTCGAAATGGGAGCAATTATCTATGATGGATCGAAAGTAATCATTTCATGAGAATTAGATTGCTTCCCTCAAGTGATGAGAGTGAAGATAACTTCTTCAGGACCACATTGCAAACTAGAACTGAGAAAGTAATCAAAACATTGACTAGGACTAGACTACTGAATCATGCATGCCTCTTACCTCCTATACCAAAGTCTATCACTGTCTAAATCTGAAGTTCATGTCAATACCCTGAAATGGACTTAAAGATCACTGGACCCTTTATCTGTTCCTCATTCCATTGTGACCATGTTGAATGAAACTCCTGCCTCTGCATTTTGCTGTTGCTCACTTCTTTGATTGGTTGTTGGTATTGTTGGCCATGAGTAGTTCAATGGGGCTGCCACTGCCCGGACTTCTGCTAGTAGGCTCTGGGACTGTGCATAGGTCAGAACGAATGTAGGTCCAGACATAATTCTTACCATTTGGAATAACCAAGAGCAGCTGTATTTCCCTACATGATTAAAGAAACCTAAAAGGTAGCAGGGAAAACTATATCTTTATCTCTTTACTAGACTAAAATTAAAGCAGACCTGCATCTTACAAAGGAGCAAATAAAGAAAATCCTTTGCACTTTGGAGATAAAAGTCCTAAATTTAAATATTCTCTTGAGTGATACTGGGATAAAAAAAATAAATAAACTTAATAGATGATTCAGCTTAAAAGGCTTCTAACTAATTTTCTGTCCCTTCATAAACCTAAACTGCTTTTGTTAAAAGAATAAAAACCAGAATGCAATGAAAGAACTCTCAATGTGTTTCTTCAAATTGCAGACATGGAATGTTTGACCCTGTGTATTTTCTTGCTCACTATCCAAAACTTGCTCATGAGGCTATAATGAACTTTGTTTTTAGATAATTTGTGGCTTAATAATTTCATCACTTTTAAAAAGCCAACAGTTTTAAAATACTTGGCTATAATGTGTAGTTTAACTGCATGCTAAACCAGAAATCCTAAGATATAAATAGAATGATGTTGAATCTATCTAAGTTAAAGAAAGCCATCAATGAACAGAAACCCTCTAGGACTGATAAGCTAAGAGTGTCATAGCTTAGGCCACATATGACTTCCATTTAAAATGAGGTGGTTACTAACAATGGAAATCCTTCTCATTGATCTTTTTACATACAGCACTAGCCATGTTGCAGATTCTGTTCAGATCTCAGATATTTGTGTCTTCAGTGACCTTTCAGGCCTGTTTCTCAGTCCTCCCATTTCTCGTCTCTTTTCTAAGTGCTCTTTGCTTTGGCTTCTTACTGCCCACATGGTTTCCAAGACTACACCCCTTTTGTAATAATAGATTCTATTTCTGGGACCAGTATATACCCTTTTGTAATAATAGATTCTATTTCTGGGACCGGTATATACCCTTTTGTAGTAATAGATTCTGTTTCTGGGACCAGTATATGTTGGTGTTGTGTTACTTTTCCTGGAGTGAGAGAAAGATAAACATCTATTTGTGCCATGTAGAACACCAACAGAACAAAGGAATGATTCCATTCAAAACCAGGTTGGTGATTCAAAAAGTTGATTACGGTTACTTATAGAAGCATGGATTAGGGAGTTACAGAGCCACTAGTAACTCAAAAGTAGCACATCCCTGAAAAGTCTTACTCTACTAGGAGTGATAGCTCATAAAGTCACTGGAGCCACAAACCCAGTCTACTTTACACCTCCTATATATTCCAGCATCCGACAAGACCAGCAAAACTCATGGCAGAGGAAAGTGGCGAGAGAATCTCAGGTGAGGATCTGGTGACCAACTCTCTCTCTCCTAGTATGGAATATATCAGCTCCATTACTATCATCATTGACCTTGATGTCACTGTGTTGGTTTGCTCACTTTACTCCCATGACTATGTTTTTCGATGACAATGGTCATTTCAGGCTTCAAGAAATAACGACACTACACTTTGGGGCATAGTGCAAGATAGTTTTGGTAAATGCTAATTGTAACTTTCTCAACCACTCACCACCCTCAAATTATGAGAACATTCATGCGGTGAAAAGCCTAGTTTCTGCCACCTGGTAAGAGTTTCTGTGATTCTGAGTCATATTCTGATGCTGCTCTTGGACCACAGTCTGTTCAATAATGCATTAAGCTTGAGTAATAACTGAATCAGTTAGTGCACGGGTCAATTACTAGTTTGGTTCCTTACTGGAGTATGGTGATAAATGCCTAAAGATAACTCTAAGTGGTGTGGCTCTGGATCTGAATATTCCAAATCTCCACAACCATGACGGTGTGATCAATCAGTCTTACAGAATCTTTAACACAGGTGTGGCTTTGTGTGTCTGTTAGGTACTTAAAACACTCTCTATACTTCACATATGTGAAGTTAAAATACTGTTATTATAATTCTGTTATTAATTCTCGATCATGAGATATACTGGGCACTGCCTTTCATCTCTTGGGAATATTTTAACAGTCTTCTGCTTCAAGAACACTGCTAGAAAAAGAGTGGATTTCATACAGGTCTCAAAAGAATCAAATTCTATAAATTCTTGTGCGTTTTGTCTGGTAAGACGAATGAGTAATGGCATCATCAGTCAGAAGGAAAATAAGTAACTTTTGCAGATTCCTGACTTGCCCCACTTTCAGCCATTGATGTTTTTCACCTCTGTTCACAGCTGTGAGATTCACACTGTGCTGTTGCTTACTCAGAGTTTTACATTTGTGTCTGATTGCCTGATGTTTTCAGGATGCCTGTTCATCATTCTCTTAATCATCGCATCACATTTCATCTCACTGCTTCCCAATTTGTCTACTTGCTTTCAAAATGAGATGTCTGTAGGCAAACGGGAGTGTACAATGGAATGTCTCTGTCATTAGAGGGGAGTCTACCACTTTCCCAGGGCAGTCTGATGACTCTGTGTCTGCGTCTCTAAGTAACATCGACCCTATCAGACTCAATGTTACATAGCCTACTGATTGTGAGATCATTTCATAAACTGTCCACCTTCCAGTGACTAAGTCCTTTGACAGTATAAATTTCTGCATTTTTTTTCTTCTCAACTGTCTACATGCCAAATGTGCAGGTTTTCTTTTTCTTTTTCCAAATGGAATCTCATTTTGTCATTTTCAGCTCCTACTTAAAGTGACATCTCATAGAGGAAGGTGCAAGTTGCCTTTAACACTTTAGTAGCTTACCTCCCTCAACCATGACAAGTGATCCAGAGCTCAGAAGAGATTGTTTTCAAGACAATGGGGTTTTTTTTCCCTTCCTAAAATTACATTTGTGTCATGTTTTACAGAATGAACTAGTTTTATGAATGTGTGTTGCACATCTGTCCCAATTATACAATGGGAGGGTCAGGACATTCATTGGCCAGTTTGTTTCACCTTGTACACGATCTGATGAGCACTCATACAATGCCTGATTTTATATTTTGCAGAAAAACCTGCCTTGGATAACTATGGGCATCTTGTTACATCCCATTCCCAAATCTGTCAACCATTTAATGGCAGCAAGAGCACAAAACAATATTTTACTTGTTCATAAACAGCAAGATCCATGCATTAAAACAGCATTTCCTGAAGTGTTTTTATGATAAGGATAAGCTATGTTATATGGCCAGGGTTTTAAGAAATTATCATAAAATATACACTGTCCTCATTTCTTATACATGATTAGTAAAATTTTACAAATTATTGGTATACTGCTAAAGTATTTATAGAAAAAAAAAACCAAGCAGAAGTTAAACTCTGATGGATTTTGTCACTTCATATAATCTGAATGTTTCAGAACATACTTTAGAGATTCATGAAGGTTAATTCTTATCATCTGAAAATCAGTATCTTTTCAATTGAGGTTTTCAAGAATTTTAGACCATCAAATTAAAAAATAGTATTTGAGACAAATTGCAAAAATTTCCTACATGAACTCTTTTCTTTTTATCATCTCTCCATGAATTAAAGAGGGTAAGCCAACAAGCTCAACACTGTCTTTTGGGGAAAACTTCATTTATCCCCACAAAATAAAATTACTTCATTAGATGAACAATAATGTTGTCTTTTTGATCCATCTGTGGGAGCTAGCTTCACCCCTTCTCCAGAACCTTTATTGTTCTGCTCTTCTTTGTGTCTCTGACTTCTAGGCTCTGGCATGTGGCAGGGTTCAGTATCGGAAATTTTCTCCATCTTTGCTTAATACGTCAGTGATGTTTTTGAAGGTGGTTATTTTTTAATATTAGTGTTTACAAACTTTAAAAGAAAAAAATAACCTTCCCAGAATTCTCCCTATACTCTGACTATATGTAGCTGCTGGTGGTTTGCCAATACCAGCTAGGTTATCAATAGGTGTTTCCCCTGTATATCCCACCAAAGAGCTCAGAACTCTTTCATTAAAACTGCTTTGCACAAAGTCTTCATCAATCAATTGCTATGACAATTCCATTCTTCCACTACTTGGCCCTCCCACTATCAAACTCAACAATGCTTCCCACAGGCTTTGTGTTCTTATTGTGCCTTCAATTCTATTCAAGTAATTTCATCCTGTCTCACCTGCAATGTTTCAATAGACTCCTCTTGAAATACAAGAAAACCCTGGCCTCTCTCCAGAGTAGGTGCTGGGGACCTGAACTCTGTCCCCACACTTGCATGGCATGCACTTAAACTAGGACCAATCTCCCCAGCTCATATTTTGTAGTTGTTGTTTGTTTGTTTTGAAGGAACCTCTACTGCTTTGCATTGTTGGCTAAATAAAGACTGCATAATTCTGGAGCCAAAGTATCTCTCTTCTTCAATCACCCAGGAGAAAATGATTGCTGTGAAACAATCTTTTATACACTATGAATATGTATTATTCTCATTGGCCAATAAAGAGCTCATTGGCCTATAGCAGGGCAGGAGAAGGATAAGTGGGAAAACCAGACTAAGAGAATGCTGGGATGAAGAAGGGCAGAGTCAGAGGAGTCAATAGCCAGATGGAGAATGAGTCCAACACACAAAATGGGATAGAGGTAAAAGCCACGAGCCTCAGGATAGCAGATAGATTAATAGAAATGGTTTAAGTTGTAAGAGCTAGTTAATAACAAGCCTGAGCTATTGGTCAATCATTTATAATTTATATTAAGTCTCCAAGTCAGTTATTTGAGAAGTGGCTTCTGATTATTTGGGAGTGGGCAACTGGGACAGGAAAACTCTGCCTACAAGTGGCACCCAACATGGGGTCAAATTTTCCATATAAAACCTGACAAAACTTAAAAAAGAATTCTAGGCACACAGGAATGGAGTCAGGCATAGCTTCTTGGTAGCCATATTTTCTTGGGTGGGTCTGTTTGCTGGCAGCAAGCAGAGGCGTGACTCCTTTAAGAAATGGTTACCTGGCTCAGTGCTAGCTGCAAAAACCAAGGGCTCTTTGTCAGGCCCTGATGCCAAACATTTATATGGTGTTTATGAGCAGCAAGCTTGGTGACTGCCTAGACCCAGAAAGTTTCTGGAGTTTGGTCGGTAAATGTATCTCCACCATGAGACTAGGTTCTCAGGGAACTGAGGGAAGCAGCCAGCTGCCAGTATGCAATGATCTAAGTTACACAACAGTTTAAATTTTGCTCTTTCAGACAAAAAAGTTACAGATGCCCAGTAAAGGACAGATTCAGGAAAAAAAAAAAAAAACTCTAAACAGGTTACAGTGTGTTTAAAAATATACATAGGCTTGGGAGAGAAAAAAGAAGATATACACAGTCATTAAAAATGAAATATGTAGTTTTAAAATAATAAAAGGGAGTAAAGTAAGAGAAAAAAGTCACACAAAGATGAAAAATACACAGAGTCTGGACCTTTATATTATTGTCTTTGAATTTTTTTGGCTACTAGGACAATTGGATTGTGAGGACTGCTAAATTAAACCCACTTATGTATTTTGAAAATGTCTTGACTTCAAACTTTAAGTCAAAAGGTATATTGCTTTAGGGAAGAAGTTATTTTTTTATTTCCACAGGAAATGAGAAGATGTGGATTCATTCTGGGTTCAAGAAAATCAGGTTTGAATGGGGGAAGACCCCCTGAAATCCTGGCTACAGACATAAAAACCTAGAAGAACTACAAGATACCTAATGTATATTTTACCTGCTCAAATATAAAACAAAAACTCATCTTGTGCACACCACACATTCTATACTGTGTTAACGCAAATATGTATGTTACCTTTAAAAGTTTGTGTGTTTTCAGAACCAGAGGACCAGACACCAATGAAAATGGGTGGCCCAGGTGATCCAGCCTTTCAGAGTGCCTCTGTTGCAGTTTCCTCAGCGTTCTAGATCCAGAACAGCTTCAAGGCTGCTGGCTGAGATGGTCCAGCCTCATAGACTATTCTAGCCAGGACCTGACTATTATTCTAATTTTCTCAGGTCCCCCAAATATTTCAGTGCCCCCAGATAACCAGAAGCAGTCTAGAAACCACAACATCCACATTCCAAAGAGGTGGGGTGAATGATTTTCAGTCATTTGGTGGGTTATGGATGTTTGTGATTGTTTAGGGGGTTTAGTTACAAATTGTTATCAGCCATGGTCAGACAAAAAAAAAAAACTGAACAAAGGAGATTAGGTTTAGAGATCTCTGAAAAGAAAAAGGGAGGATACAGTAGAGAAATGATGGAACAGAAACATAGATTGTAAAGTCTACTTTGAAATAAATATTTTACATTAATATGGATTTTGGTATATAGATACAAATTTAAAGTTAATTTTGTTATACTGTATGTATATTTCTACTCTTGTTTAGGGTATTACGTTTATGTAGCTCTTTTAACAATGTAATGTATAATTAAAAAATACAGATTAAG
>CABHPP010135449.1:0-23509 GCA_902168425.1 Peromyscus attwateri | reverse complement strand
TATGGCTGGGAATTGAATTCCAGGCCTCTGGAAGAGCAGTACATGCTCTGGACTGCTGCCGTGCCACTTCACCAACTCCCTCCACCTAGCTCCTTTTCATCCGGAGGTTTCTCTTGAAAATAGAAATCGTTGTGGCAATGTATGCTTGGCTCCTGCTATTGTTTCCGAGGCGGTTGCTTGGTTGGTTTTGCAAGGCTGAAGATCAAATTAGGACCTTGCCTATGCTAGGCAGGGATTCTATCACAGGGCTACCTCCTCAGCCGTGCATGGGTCTTGTGTTTCAGTCCATTCTAATAGTCTCTATTAATCTAGTAATCGGTGCATTTAGACCCCATTCAAATGGTTCTTGATATACTGTAGTTATATTAATATCTACCATATTTGTGACTATTTATTAGTTGCTATTGCTATTTGCTTTTTTTGAGGGGAAAGCCTTTTGTTTTTGTAAAGTCCAGTCTGGCTTTGAACTTGCCATCCTCCTGCCTCAGTTCCCTGAGTGCTAGGATTCCAGGTGAGTTCCATGCCACTAGATTTTTGTCCTTTGTTCCATTGGGACATTTTTGTGTTGCTTTGGACTCCCATTCTTTGCCTGTCTTCTCTGCTTCTCCTCTCTTAGCATATGAGCTATACTTACTTTACTTTTTTTAGAGGGACGCTTGGAATAAACATTTACCTACAACTAACTTTCAAATAAAAGCATAGGACTCCATGAACAGTATAGGCACCTTAGAGGAGAATATTTCCTTTTTTTCCCCCTCCTTCCTGTGCCTTATAATATTCCTCCCATCTATTTCTAGATCATTCAATATTGTTATTACTATTTTTGAATGAACTGCTGTTCTTTATATCAGTTATGAGCAAGAAGATTAAATAAAATAGATAACTATTTTGCTTATATCTTCATCTTCTCAAATAGTCTCCTTTTCTTTATGTAAATCCAAGTTTCTAACCAAATCTCATTTTTCCTCATTCTGAAGAACTTATTTTACCATCTCTTGGAGCTCAGCTATTAGAGGTGACATCCTAACACTTTTGTCATAATCTCCTAATTGAGAGTGAGAACTAGGTCTAACCTACACTCAAGGGGAGAAGATTACACAGGATAGGAACTTTTAGGATATGCCGATCTGGATGAGGGACAGAAGCATAGAGATGAACAGACATTGCCAATTTCCTTCTCAAAGTGCTTGGAACCAATTGCATTGCCCCTGCATTTGTCCACACCATCCTTCCCACTCCTGTCCCCCAGGGCTTACTTGCTGCCAATCTGGAGAGCATGGAACAGTGACTTTGCCTCAAATGTCTTCTCAGATGTATTGACCTGTTAGATGCTTCTCTGAATTGTGTGTTCTCATTTTTTATTTATTTCTCTCTTGGTGCTGTTTTCTTGTTTTTCTGGATTTCTAAGACCTCTTTGCATATTCAGAATACCGAATATTAGTTATATTTGTACCACAAAAAGTACCATCTTCTCAGTGTTTTCTTTAAATGTAAATAGGAAATCATAACAGCACTTAAAATACACCTTAGGTGGATGTTTTTCATAATCCAGAAGTATACAAGACCTTGGTAAGCTTGGCAAAATATACGGAAGCAGAAACCAAAAAGGTTCAACCACAGAAAGTAGGATCAACCAGCAGGCAAGAAATAAACAAAAAGTAAAAAATGCTAAGGAAAAGGCAGATGAAAGCCTGCAGAAATTATTTGCCACTAATTGTACAAAGGGAAGGCCAATTTCCCAATCATACAAAGAGCTCTATAAATCAATACAAACCAACATCAATTGTAAAATGATCAAAGGATACTGGCATGCATTTTATTGGAAAGAAATGATAGATGGCACTTAAGCACACGAGAAGATGCTTAAGCTCTTAGGTAATAGCAGACTCACCACGAAGACAGATCAGTGACAAGTGACATAGTCTGTTGGTGAGAGCATGGAACCCCAAGCAGCCTTTGACAGAGCTGGTGGAGGGAGGAGAGCCTTCGCAGCAGGCAAGTTTGCAGTATCCACAAAGGAGCTGGATTGTGTCCCCTCAGGGTTCATATTTTAGAAATTTAATCTTCAAACATATAAGTCAATATTTGGAGATCCTTTGAGAGGTAAATGGGTTAGATGAGGTCAAGAAGGTTGGGTTCCCATGATGGCATTAGTGGGTTTATAATAG
Organism: Peromyscus attwateri; assembly: GCA_902168425.1. NCBI lineage: Eukaryota > Metazoa > Chordata > Mammalia > Rodentia > Cricetidae > Peromyscus > Peromyscus attwateri. Next base: position 21,341 of record CABHPP010135449.1, on the reverse strand, counting down.
AGGAAGAGAGACCCAAGCTAGCATGCCTGTTGTCTCTCTCCATGTGATGCCGCCTTCTGCTCTGCTGTGATGCTATGATCCCTACCAGACATTAACCACATGACTGTTCCATGCCTTTGGACTTGTTAGCCTCCAGAACCATAAGCCAAAACCACTTCTTCAGAAAGCACCTGGTCTTGGAAAGAGAAAACGGAGAAAATCTATTTAATTATTAATGTATGTTCTTTTGAACAGAAAATATACTTCTAGGAATCAACTTATAGGTATATTTATACATGATTGAAATGAAGTGTGTGCTGTTACATCCACTGCAGTACTGCTGCTGATAGCAAAACATTAGAATGAATCTAAATACTTACCAAAAGAGGAATTAATAAATGTATTGGTGGAGTAATTACTATGGCACAGCTGAGATACAGAATCTAAATCTCCCTGTATTACAAGGGATAAACACAAAAAACTATATTGAATGAAAAAAGGTAGGTAACAGGAAGATGTGTGCATTACAATAGTATGTTGTATATAGTTTTTGTTTGTTTTGTTTTGTTTTCTTGAGATAGGGTCTTTCTACATCGCCATGGCTTTCCTGGATCTCACTATGTAGACCAGGCTGGCAGGGATCTCACAGAGATCCTCCTGCTTCTGCTTCTCAGTGCTAGAATTAGAGGTGTGAGCCGCCACACTTAGCTTGTGTTGTAAGTTTTGGAATGCATATGAGGTTCAAGATGATTCTACCTCCCCAAAGAATTTGTCATTTGATTCCTTTGATGGTTAACTTTAGGTGTCAACTTGGCTGAATTAAGGAATAGCTAGAGTGAGGAGAAATTCTATCCTCAGTGAGGTCTTTATAGTTACACACAAATCTCTATATAATTTTAGATGTATTTGTAGAAGATATCCTAAGTGCATACTTTTAAAACTTGGATGCTTTCACTTCAGTTTTTACTTGCTTCCCTCTTTTGCACACATTAGAACTCTCTACAACCTTTGATAATAGCCAAATATTCATTATTTCATATTTGCCTTCCTAGTTACAAAATTATGTTATTTGTATATATGTATGCATACATAAGCAATACATGTGTGGGCTCTATTTGTCATTTTTAAGTTAAAACCAATTTGTAGAGAGTCAGCCCTCATATCTGAGGGTTTCACATATTCACATTCAATTAAACTACACATCAAAATATTTGGAGTTACAGGTGGCTGTGAGCCATCGTGTGGGTACTGGAAATTGAACCTGGGTCTTCTGTAGGAACAACGAGTACTCTTAACCATTGAGCCATCTCTCTAGTCCCTCATCAGAATATTTGGGGAAAAGTGTGTCTATACCAAACATGCTTTTACTTTTTTCTTGTCACTGTTCCCTAACAATCCAGTATAATACTTATTTACATGGTGATTATAATGCACTGGGTATTGCAATACAGAAGATTTAATGTTTATAGGATGACATGTGTTCGTTACATGTAAATACCACACCATCACACATCACACATTTACATTACATGTAAATACCACACACATCAAAGGAACTTGAGCACCTGCAGCTTTTAATATCTGTAGGATAGAGAATTCTTGTAACCAATCCCCTTGCTAGTCTCACTCAATAATCACCTCTAGAAATAAAGTAGTATGGTAATTATTAATCCTCAGTGGTTGCCCAGTATTTCCTGGTGTCCTAATCTAGCCAGACACTAACTACTGACAGACTTTCAGTGCCTGGGCTGGGTGGTGTTGGTGACGGTGGTGCATGCCTTTAATCCCAGCACTTGGGAGGCAGTGGCAGGCGGATCTCTCTGAGTTCAAGGCTAGCCTGGTCTACAAAGCGAGTTCCAGGACAGCTAAGACTGTTACACAGAGAAACCCCGTCTCAAAACAACAAAAACAACAACAAAGACTGAGTGCCCTCCTGTACATGAATGCATTTTAGTGCTTTTTTAAGCACTGTGAACACTAAGAACAATACTTCAAGACACATTTTTGTACTTAAAGGTTTTTTAGGTGTGATTGGGGATTTTCTTTTTTATGAATGATATCACCGAGTAGGTATTCTACCAATCAGGTTGGCTAATGCGTATCTTCTTTTGGCTTCTGCTCAGGGCCTTGAGCTTGCCTGGCAACTGTTCTAGCAACCAAGTTATATCCCTGGTCCTAATCTTTTACATTTTAATCAATTCTGCCAGGTTGTCTTTCTGCAAGGCTAGAGCAGTCTCATTTTCTTTTGTCGTGTGTGGCCCTGTTCTATGGCTTACTGGACTGGTCTTATGCAGATTCTTCTCCTGCAATTTGAAGCTCCAAAGGAAACACCCAAAAGTTGAAGGGATGTAGTTGAGTTGCATCAATAGCGTTGGAAAACCAACTCCATGTTTTGAAAACGCATCCTTATATCTGCCTGAGTTTGCCAGAGTTGAATTCTGTTGCTGGCAACCCAAAGAAATTTATGAACTATTTCATAGACAGAGCCTTGAACCTGGTCATAAGCCAAACACCAATCCCAGCTACAAACTCGACTCTAATCCAGGCCACAGACTTGGTTTGCACCCAAGTTTGAAACTGAGGGCCAATCCTAACCCCACAATTGACCAAGCCCTGTCTGGCATCTCTCTAGTGGGTTGCAAGGGGCTTCAGGTGAGCCAGCCAGTGGCTGTGTTTTAGCTAAGTGCCTCTAGAGCCTGGGGCCCAAATTCAAGTCTCTGTGACAGCTGAGCTGATGGCTTCTGGAATGGAATGGAATTCCTCAGAAAGCAACGCTGGTAAAGCTCAAGTCTGAGATGGGTGGTGAAGAGGGTGTGGGTTTCAGGAAATAACATCAAAATAGAACCTGTTGGGATAAGATCAGGTTTGGTTTGTGGAGGTAGAGGATGATGGCAGGGAGCTCTGAGTCAGACAGGGAAGGGATTTGAGAAAGTCAGATATCTGTATCCAAATGGGGACAAATGGGGTGGGCCTGAATTCACTGCTGGGGTCTGGGTGGGTCCTTATGAGACAGAGGACCTGCATGCAAAGGACCAGCTCACAGTGAGTTTCCATGGAGAATCCAGGCAGTCTGTAGCCCGAAAGTCTCCTTTGTCTCTCGGCTTCCTGGCACTGCCTTGACTGGCCTATTGGCCTCATGCTGCCCAGCCCCTCTCCAGGCTGTCTTGACTTCCCATAGGCCCAAAGCCACCTGCCACCACCCTCCCACCCCCACCCCCCTGCCTTCACTCAGCCTCCCTTCCTTCCCTTCCCTGGCATGGTCAGCCTTCCCTGGCATGGCCGGCCTTCCCTGGCATGGCTTCCCATTGCGTGCCTCTTGCTGAGTTTCAGGGATTAGAACTCCCCCCCCCCCGGGGGGGGGGTGATATAGCTTCTTTCTCTTTTCCCTAGAGCCAGTAGGATCTTGCCAATTCTGGTCCCAGTCTCACCTCAAGGAACGCTGGAAGGAATTAGACAGGACTTTGTGGGTGTGGGGCTGAAGGGGTCAGCCAAGAGTGTGAGAAGACACTAACATTTGTCAAATACCTATTACCTGCCTGGTGAGTACTTTACCTACAGTCTCATTTACTCTTCACAAGAAGCCAGGTCTCCATTACATTCAGATGAGGAGCTAAGTGCAGCCTAGGTTGGTGAAGGGGTTTGTTCAAGGCTACTCAGCTGGATGAGGCAGAGCTGGATTTTGGACCTGGAACTGTCCATTCCACACCTAGCTACTTCAAGGCCTAAGGTGTGAGAAAGGTGGTAGCCTCAGTTCCTGCCTAAGGTGGGGAGATCCCTGGTGGAGGCTGAGAGCAGCATCCTGGGGCCAGCTGAGCAGGCGGCAGGTTATAAGTAGACTAGGGAGGGCTGGAGGGGCCAGGCTGGGTTGACAGAGAAGCAGATTGTAAAGCTGCTCTCTCTGTACCCTCTTCTCAGAAGTTTCCCCCTCCTCCCTGAGCACTTCCACTCACAAGGCCCAAAGAGAGCCCACTGATAGTGTTGGAGTAATAGTGGTGTAGGGTTAGGCAGAGTTCAAAGGTCACAACATAGCCATTTACAGGCAAGAACTCTGAGCTGCCCCGAGGCCTTCCATTTCCCTCTTGGCAATAGAGAGATTGTATTGGCTAATGGCTGAGACCCATAGCAATACTGCCAGTGTGTGTGTGTGTGGGGGGGGGGCAGCCTGGGCAGGGAAGAAGCATTGTGGCCACATCAGTAGGAAAGCTTTGCCCACAGAACATGACTTGGGGTGAGAGCAAGAGCAAATATATGCTTGGAAGGTGGATCAATTGCTGGCACAGACATAGCTCCATTGGGCTGGCCTGGGATCTGAGCCCTGCTTCTGGCTGCCTCATTCACAAAAGAAGCGTAGAGAAGAAGCAAGCTGGAGGCTGGGATTGTGGGAAAATGGGCCTTTGAAAATAGGAACACCACTCAGGGAGGTACAAGGAGGCAAGAAAGAGCTGGAAACACAACACTGTTAGTTGCCCTGAGAAGGAGAGATGCAAAGAGGGAAAAAACGCCCCTCTAAGCAAAAGACTATGTTCAGAATTCCACAGAGGTGTGAGGTGCAAGAGTGTCTTCACAACACTGCTAAGCCAGGTGCACACATGCCTGTAATTCCTAGCAGTTAGGAGACAGAAGCAGGAGGATCATCACAAGTTCAAGACTAGCATGGGTTACATGTACATGGTGAGTTCTAAGCCAGCAGGGTTAGTGAAACCCTGTCTAAACAAACAAACAAACAAACAAAAGACTCCAGGCTATGCCACCCTGAACAAAATCTTTTCCAGCACCCTCTGACCACAGTGTTCCTACCAGCACAGTAAATTTGGTTCCAAGTGCCCTCTAAAGAAATCTGGCAGCTCTTGTATTCTAGAATCTTCTATAAGAATGCTCTAAGTTCCAGCCTTTTGAGTTTGATTGTGCCTCAGAGAGTGACACAATCAGTGTTTTTCTTCACTGATGGGCTGTGGGTGTCAGAGTAATCTTGGAGGCGGGCACTAAAGGCACCCTCTAAGCCAAGGCAAACCCCTCACTGTGGCCTAGAGCTTGGGTTAATTGGTACCCTCCTTATTTTCACAGTTTCCTCTCTCCCTCCCTCTAATGTGTCTCCCCACCTGGTTTCAAGAGACCTCCTTTCTCTGCCTAGAACAACCCCCCCCCTTTCCTAGCACCTTCACAAGCTCGCTTCAGCATACTGTAACACAGTTCCCCCAGCTCTTCGCCGGCCAGTTCCTTTGTTTTCCTTCTCAGGACTGGCCACGAACCCGGGATCTCAGAAACTTTAAGCAAGCACTCAACTGCTGAGCTCTCTTTTTGATTTTTATTTAGAGACAGGGTTTTGTGAAGTTGCTGAGGCTGGCCTTGGACTCATTCAGTAGCCCAGATAGACTTTGACCTTGCAATCCTCTTGCCTTGTCTCCCCAAGAGCTGTGATTACAGGCCTGTGCCACTAGGCCCAGCTTTCCCTTTTGATTTGAGCTGAAGTGACATCCTCTTTCCAAGAAGTCTCCCTGGCTATTAGTCTAGGCCTGGTCATCCTCGCTCACACACTCTGGCTGGTCTCTAACACTTAGCACGATGGTAAAAACGCATGTCATGTAAATAGCTCTGTGTCTGTCTCCCTTCCAAATTAGCTCTGGGAGGGCAGAGGCTTTGTTTACCTAATGGCCAGCAATCAGGACATTCTCAACCAACAAAGATTTCTGGAAAAGAGAATCCCTAGTAGCTGTTTTATATTGTAGACCTACTTGGGGGCAGGGTAAGAGACAGGCAGCATGCTCCATTTCGGGTTTGTAGGTATAGAGACAGAGAGGCAGAGAGGTGACAGGTTTTGTCCTACCAAGAGGTCTTTGTCCTGAGCTCATGTGGAGTCAGGCCTAACAGCAGGTCTGCCTGCTTTGCGTCCGTCCGCGCCTCCTTTTTTGCCTGCCGCCAGCCACCCTTCAGTGGGAGAAGAGCAGCAGCTGTGGCCTCTCCTCTTGTTTCCATAGCAACCAGTGCTTACCTCCCGCTCACACTGGTTCCTAATTGCCTGATTACGTATCTCCCCCCCCCCAACCCCCCAACCCCCCAACCCCAGCTTCAGAGCTTCTTGAGAGCAGGGTCCATGGCGAGCTTTGCTTATCATCACATGGCTCTGGGCTCAGTGAGTATTACTTAAATGAACAAAAGTGAATGCAAGACCATCCACGCACATGGGCTTTTAAAAGCTTTCATCACAAACAAGGCACCTGGCAGCCTGTAGTGGCTGAGGGGAGGGGGGATCTTGAGGATGCAGTACTCCTCAGCTCACCTCTGCTGAGTGGGGTGGGTGGCCACCCCCACCCTTCTCTTTCCCCTGCTGCCTAGAAGCTCTTTAGAAAACAGGCAAAGGCCTATGTGGCCCTGGCTGTTGGCGGGAGGGGAATGCCAGGATGGTGCGACACCCTCCTCACATGCATTTTACTTACTACCTTTTCCTGAGAGAAGCCATCTCAAATGGCCAGCTTTTGCTTTGAGGATTATTCGGAGCAACTGGCTTTCCTCACAATTCCAGTGTTCAGTTGACCATCTTGAAACTTGGCCTCTTCCCCTCTCCGTTCCCACCGCAGCAACAGTAATCTAGCTTCTGACGACCAGCCTCCACCTGAGCTGCTCCAGCAGTAACCTCCCTGCCCCCACTCCTGCCCATTTCCCTCCCGGCTTTCCTTGCTACATTTTTTTTTCCATGGTACAGACGAAACAATGGTGCCACACAGAAATCCTCCTGTTATTCCCAGTCAGAGACACAGGGGAAGTAGGTGCTGACATAATTTTTGTGCCATAGGGAGAGTATAAGTCACCTCGGCCCCAGAGAGGGAGCAGGCCGACTCCTCACGCACCCGTTTAGTCTTTCATGTTGTTTGCCATACACGTTTAACTCTGCACCAGACACCAAGCTCCTGAGCCTCAAGCTCACAAGGATGGGGCCATGATGAGTTCCAACCTTACCAGAAGGGCCCAAACAAAAGACCTAGCACCATGATCTACACTTCCCAGGGCACTGTGGGAATGTACAGACCAGTATGCTGGTGCGAAGCAGAGAAGCATCATAGAAGATGAACTACTGGAGTTAGGCATTCTGTGAGAAATCTTTGGTATGGCAGGCGTGGTGATGAATACCTGTAATCCCAACACCTGGGAACCATTGGGGAGAAGCAGGAGAATATCAAATCCAAGGCTAGCCTGGGCTACATATCCAGACACTGACTCAAAAAAAAAAGTTTGCGGGCCGGGCGTTGGTGGCGCACGCCTTTAATCCCAGCACTCGGGAGGCAGAGGCAGGCGGATCTCTGTGAGTTCGAGGCCAGCCTGGGCTACCAAGTGAGCTCCAGGAAAGGCGCAAAGCTACACAGAGAAACCCTGTCTCGAAAAACCAAAAAAAAAAATTAAAAAAAAAATAAAAAAAAATAAAAAAAATAAAAAAAATAAATAAAATAAAAAAAAAGTTTGCAAGCAACAGACATATCTCGAAAAAGAAGGAAATCTGTGGTGCTGTGGGATTAAAGTATAGGTCATAGAAACCTCACAGAATAGGGAAGAAGGCCAGAGGACGGATTGGAAAGAGGCCCACGTCAGCTGTTGGGGAGGGCTTGGGAAGATCAGGAAGCAGGAGAAGTTCCATGAGGATGCTGGTGAAGAAATGGACATGTGTGTTTCTTCTATTCTTCCTTGACTTGCTCCAGATTTAAAGTCCAGGGGGAGTGTCTGGTAACTGCCCAAGCTTGCCTTCTGGCTAGACTGGGCTGGGGACAGGAAGGCCATGTCCTTTCAGCTTTGTGCTGGGAGGCACACATGGAATTACTGTGTCACCAGCCTCATTCCCAATGAAGCAGAGACCATTCACTGAAATGAAACAGAAACCTAAGGAAGGAGTAATCAGAACAGCACAGCCATGAACTAGCCAAGCTGCTCTCCCTGCTAGACTGTAGGGAAAAGGAGGAGGAGGAGGAGGAGGGGCGGTTCAGGGAAGGGAACGGTCGGTCGCTGGAGCTCAGGCTGCTGGGCCTGGAGAGGAAGGACAGAAGGGTTAGAGATGGAACAGGAGCTAGAGGGAAACAATGTGTGCTCTGCGCTGCGGCACTGGAGCCAGACTTGCGGGGGATAGCAGGGATGTGAGATGTCCCAGAAGCAGCAGAGAGAACCAGGGAGATGGCTGCGTGGCTTAAATGCCTGCCCCCAAGCCCGATGACCTGAGTTCAATTCCCATGGTGGAAGTGGAGAACCTACTCACACAAGTTATCCTCTGACCTCTACAAGTATGCTGTGGTAGACAACTGCTCTCATAAATAAATAGATAAACAAGTGCAAGAACTCATTTTTTAAAGACTGAATCAAAGCTGGGCATGGTGGTCCATACATCTTATCCTAGTACTTGAGAGGCTGGGGCCAGCCTGTGCTATACAGCAAATTCTAGTCCAGTCTAGGTTGCATAATGAGACCTTGTCTCAAAAACTAAAGTAAATCAAAAAGTCTAGAGTCAGGCCTGGTGGAATAGGCCTGTGATACCACCTACTCAGGAGGCTGACCCAGGAGGATTGCAAGTCCGGAGCCTGTCCATATATCTTGGTGAGATACTGACTCAAAATAAGAAAATGCAAAAGGGGGCTGGGAACATAGCTCAGGGTTAGAATGCCTGCCTTGCATGTGGGATCAACAAGAAATGACTTCCAATGCTGTTCACAGAGAGACCCACTCAAGAGCAATTCAGGACCCAGAATCCTTAGCCACGTGAGGGCAAGTAAGACCTAACAGAGAAGGAAAGCCTCTCAATGCTCACACATTCAATAGCAAACATCAGCGTAGGCCTAGGTAGGAGTGGGGGACACCAACCCTCCATGGGCACTCTTATACTTTGCTACCGGAACATAAACCGATACTCTGGTGAACAATCTGAAAATTCATATCATGGCTTTAAGTATGCATACCCTGGCAAGTGGATCTCCAGGAATTTAATCCCAAGGAAGTGACTTGACAACTGTGTATAGGCAGACACATGCACAAGGATGTAAGCATCGTTGCGGAGAGAGAAACCCGGAAATGGCCTCAACATTAGGGAACCAGCACCAGAGTCTGGCCTGCATGCTATACATGCCCTGCAACCAATAGGGCAGGACAAGAGGGGACATTAGGCACCAGGGGAAAGGGTAACTCTCTTTTATTTCTCTCTCTCTGCCTCCGTCTCTCAAGCTTGGAGTTTTGTTAATTACACTGCACAGTAATTCCTCAAGATAAGCATACTTTCCTGGGTCTCTAGGAGGATATCTGCAAAGGCCCTATCTCTTCCTGAAGATTTTATCTGAGGAGAGGAGAGCGCTGTAAAAAGGAGGGAGGGTAGGAAGAATTCAGAGGGAGGCAAGTTGTTTTCTGCTTTTGGAGTTCAACCTGTTCCCTGAAACTTACAAAAACAGCCACGAGTGAGCTCGGGGGAGTTCTGCAGAGGAGGAGGTGGGCCTTTACTTGATACTTTAAACGCGTTTGCATCGTCTGCATGTTTTACCAAGTGCCAGTTCACAGAAGTTAAAAGTCGCTCCAAACAATGAAGATACTTGCATTTGCAAAAAGGGTAGAGACACCATGGATAAGCTGCCTGACCAGGGAGCCTCCCCAGCAGGCTGTCCAAAGCTCCCTTGGAGCCTTCTCCCTCTGCTGACCTTCGCATCGCTGATACAGATAGAGATAGCTCTGCCTTCTATCTAGGGGGTGGTAGCACCCTCCTGTCCTAAGTTGTGACAACCTGTCATGTCTCCAGACCCTACCAGATATCCCTTAGGGGGTCACAGGCACACCCAACAGAGAACAAGTACTTTGATGTGCAGGTGGCTTAGTTAAACCCCTCTCCTCCATGCCTCTCTACCAACGGCCCTCTGTGGCTCCATTGGTCTGGAGTCAGGAGATGGGGCTTCCCCATCCAATCCTTCCGTCACTTGCTAGTTCTGTGACCATGAGCCTTTGGAGCCTCATTTTCCTCAGCTCTGAAATGGGATTAATAAGATTCATGGCTCAAGGACAGCCAGACTCTTCTTCAGCTGGATCTTTCCCCAAAGCTTTACAAAGTCTTTATGAAGCCAACCCAGCAACCACGTCCGTGGACCTCCCTTCCTGCCCCAGGTGCTGCCCTCTCTCTTTTCCATTTACATGGTCTTGGGCTGGGTACCTGATTCCCTCCTCAAACCCATGAAATTCTTCTGTCCCTGTTCGTAGCAAAGGACCCCTGTCACTTTTCACTACACAGACTACAAGCCTGGGAGATGTCGGTGTCTCCTACCTTCCCAACCCCGCAGGCAAACCCATTCATTTTACCTCCTAAGGGACTTTGGCTTTAAACATATTCCTTTGGGAGGCAAAGGCAAGCAGATGTTTGTGAATTCTATGGCACTCTGGTCTTCATAGTGAGTTCCAGGCCAGCAAGGGGTCCATAGCGAGACTGTCTTAAAAACCACCACCACCACCACCACCACCACCACCACAAAACGCAACTTCTGGGGTTCGAGGTGCAGCATGTTGGTGAGCGTTCATCTAGCATGCACAAAGCTCTGGGCTCCATCCCCAGCACACACAAAAATTGTGTATGTGTTTCTAACTCGGTAACACATTGTTTATTGATAACAGGTAATACATTTGAAACTCAGAAATACATAGCAGGAGTTAGTGAGGAATCCCACTGCAATTCCATCAACTTCCACACCTGCCCCTTGTACACACAGGGTGATGACTGCTCTGAGTTGAGACGGACTACCCTTCAGTGCCTTCTTTATGGGAAACAGACACATTGCATGTTCTCACTTCTCCCACCCTCCCATGAAACAAACAATAGTGAACACACTGCCGTGTACCTTGCTCTTCCCCCTAACAATGTATCTTGTCAATCTCTCTGCTCAGTACACAGAAAGCTTCATCAGTCTGTTTTTATACAAAGCATTCTCCTGGGTACAGCTTGCCTTGCTTATTTTGCTGGGGTATTTACCAGCACCTGCTATATGAAGTCTTTTGTGATTATAAACAATACAGAAACAGAGGCTTTTTTTTTTTTTTACCTTTCTTGTGATGGTGGGGATGGAACCCAGGGCCTCATACATACTAGGCTAATGTTCTTACCACTGCCCACTGACAGACATCCCCAGCCTGGTCTAAACATATTTTAAGTCTATCTGTTTTGGTCTCTTTTGTGTCTACTCTCAGGCAAACTAGCACCATCCTTTTCTGGACTCAGCTGAATGGCTTCCTAAATTTGCTGTCCAAATCTTCACTTTTTCAAAACACAGCTGGAAGCCACAGATGTGCTGGGTGGTACAAACCTGCAGTCCCAGTAGCACTGGAGAGGCTAAAGTGGGACTGAAGTCTGGGGCCAGCCTGGGCTACCTAGTAAGGAAAGTTGTATTTAAAAATAGCTATTGCCGTGCTCAGCAAATGTCAGGTCCCTCCTTGCTTTCACCCAGTCTTCCACTCTGGAGTCTGAGTGCCTAACATACACACTCAAGTGGGCTCTTCTGCAACCGCCAGGCCTGCAGCTTCTGCCTGGGGCCTCCTGCTCCTTAGTGTGACTCATTTGAAGGTTGCTAACCCCTTCCTGGAATCCCCTTCTTTTGTTCTGCTGTGATGCCCCCGGAATCTCTACCCTGAACTGCGTCCTCTCTGCCTTTTCCTCCTCTGTCCACCCCTGAAATTCTGGGGCTGGTATCCTCAGGTCCCTTCCAGGCCCCTTGTCTTTTCGTGCATAAACCCTCTCTCTGGCCTCATCTATTATGCTCGAAGCTTCTGCCCCCACACATGCGCAAACATTGAATCTCATTTCCAGCTTTCTATAACTCACCTCAGCACCCCTCCTCCACTACATTCTAGAATGTAAACAGAACAAGAGAGCAAAGATCCTGTCTGGGTTTGCTTACAATGTCCCTTTTCCCCAAGTTCTGCTTGCCAGCCAGTAGGGGTGTAACTCCTATTGTCAAATGAATGAATGGGAAGGCTACAGGTAGAGTGGGGACAGCTTCCTCCTCCAGGTAGGAAGTAGGGCAGTGGGGCAGGGAAAAGCCTGGGACCTGGGTGCAGTGGCCTGTCTTTTCTCGTGCAGTCTCAGGCAGATACTTCCTAGGCAGAGTAAGAAGGAAGATGAGAGTCCAGGAACACCCTGCACCCAGGAGCCAGCAGCCCCAAATCAACACACTGTCCTCCAAGGTTGCTTCAGGTCCTTTGTAAAAGCTATTAGGCAGTATCCTGGGGAGGGGAAGTGGCCCATGCTCATGAGAACATGTGTGAGCATGGCATGTCCAGCCTCGTAGCCTCGAAGGAGAAGTAGCTGTCCTGACCTGTGGTAGTGTTGCCAGAGACAAAGGACATGAGGTAGAGACCATCTGGAGGGAGGCCAGACCATCTTGCTCCCAGTGCCAGGGTCTTGGCAGCCAAGGCCAGAGCAGAGGAAGGCCTATTTGGAGAGGTAGAGGGATTCTGCCGGTGCCCCTGCCACATGGCTAGAGGCATAGCCTCCTCTTGCAGGTCAGTCTAAATGAAGGTCAAAGCTCTCTCCTGTTGGCCATGAGAAGTGGCACAAAAGAACAGCGTTTTCTAGGTCATAGCTGAGCAGGCCCCAGATCTCCCCATCTTCTGCTTCTCGCGGAGAAACTAAAGCTCTGATCAAGGCAGAGAATGTCCTGTACATGTTCAGCCTCACACTTTGCATACCAGGACCTCAGGTTTACTTCTATTTTCCCCCCCTTTTGAAAAAAATTTTTGATAATTTCATACATGTATACAATATGTTGTGATTACATTTCCCCCCTCTACCCTCTGGAATTCCCCCCCCCCCTTAGTTTCTTTCTGTATTATTTCCCATCAAGTTCCCCAGTGGCAATACCATTAGGGAAAATGACAGCCACGCCTCCAGGCATCATTAACAGTCATTAGCTCCTCAGGAACGGGTTGATCCTTATGGGCACCTCCTGTATCCACGGTGGAAAGTCACAGGGCCAAGTCTTGTGCAGGTATCCATAGCTGCTATGTGTTTAAGGTTGAGGCGGCAATGTCATACATGAATGACGGTGTTTCATGACACTTCCCTGTTTTCAGACTCCTAAATTTGAACTAACATGACATAAAACAAATTGATAGAGAAATTATTTAGAACTTAGAAAGAGGCAGGCTCTTTCCCTTAGAAGGTTGCTAAATGTATTTTCTTCCTTCCTTCCTTCCTTCCTTCCTTCCTTCCTTCCTTCCTTCCTTCCTTCCTTCCTTCCTTCCTTTCTTTCTTTCTTTCTTTCTTTCTTTCTTTCTTTCTTTCTTTCTTGTCCTTGATGTTCCCATCTTTTTTTTCTTTTTTTAATTAATTAGTTAATTTAGTTTACATTCTGACCACAGTTTCCCCTCCCTCCTCTCCTCCCAGGCCCTTCTCCCCATCCCCAATCTATTCCTACCCCAAAATTCACCCCTCCTCTGTTTCTGTTTAGAAAAGGACGGGCCTGCCATGAGTATCAAACAAAGCATGTCATATCAAGTTGCAGTAAGACTAAACACCTCCCCTGTGTTAAGGCTGGACAAGGTGACCCAGTATGGGGAGCAGGGTCCCAAAAGCCAGTAAAAGAGTCAGAGACAGCTGCTGTCTCTACTGTTAGGAGTCCCACAAGAGGACCAAGCTACAGAACTGCAACATATATGCAGAGTGCCTAGGTCAGTCCCGTGCCAGCTCCCTGGTTGTCGGTTCAGTCTCTGTGAGCCCCTATGAGCCCAGGTTAGTTGATTCTGTGAATGAGTTTTCTTGTGGTGTCCTTGATCCCTCTGGCTCCTACAATTCTTCCTCCCTCTCTTCAGCAGGATTCCCTGAGCTCAGCCTAATATTTGACTGGCTCTCTGCATTTGTTAAAAAATGTCAATGTAATGATGTCTAATGATATTCTGCTATGCTTATAGATTGGTGCCTAGCCCAGTAGCCATCAGAGAGGCTTCATCCAGCAACTTATGGAAACAGATGCAGAGACCCAGGCTTACTTCTTGACCTTCGAACTGTTTGGCCTTCCAAAGTTCACAGTTCCTTTCCTGATTGCGTTTCAGAGGCCAGAGGGAGCCTGCAATTTTCGAGAAAGGCACACAAGTCAAAGATGCAGTGTAGAAGATGGTGGTAAGCATTAGGGAGCTAAAGAAAGCAGTGGAGGAGGCAGGCTGGGTGTGGGGTCTTCAAGGTATAGCCGGGGAAGTCCTCCTTGCTGAGGGCCGGTTAGAGCAGACTGTGAAGGTGGTGAAGAAGAGAGGCAGTGCTCTATGCTTCACTGTGAGGATGTCCCAGAGTTAGCCTTGCATGTTACATTGGCTTCCCCAGGGGACCGCGGCAGCAAGGCATCATGGGAGGTCCTGCTGTCCTTTGGATTTTGGCCTGACCACAGGGACAGAAAAAGATACATCTTCTGAAACTCAGGCTGGGCAAAGAAGTGAAAGCCCATGACAGCCTGGGTCAGGTAATCACAACAGTGACCTCAATAATAATAGCATTTAATCTGCCCGAGGCTGTAGGCCAGACACTATTTCTAGTGCATTTATAAGATGTGGCAGTCCATTCTCAGAATGAGACTGAGAGGTCGGTGCTATTATTGCTTTCTTTTTTAAAATATCTTATTTTCAACTTTCATTTTTATTTGCATGTGCACACATGTGCATACACACACACACACACACACACACACACGCCCATGGAGGCCAGAAGCGAACATCAGATCCCCTTTAGCTGGAGTTACATGTGCTTGTGAGTCATCTGCCATGGGTGCTGGGAACCAAACTCTGGTCCTCTAGAAGTGCAGCAAATGTTCTTCACCTTGAACCATCTCTCCAGCCCAAAGATTTGTTTTATTATTTTTGACTGTGCATGTGTATGTGTGGGTCTGTGTGTGGATGTGTAAACATGAGTCCTGGTATCTCAGTAGGTTTGACGTGTCCGATCCCCTAGAGCTGTAGTTACGGGTGGTAACTACACAAATGCTCAGAGCTGAACTCAGGTCCTCTGAGGAGTGCAGCACATGTTCATCACTGCTGAGCGGTCTCTCCAGCTGCCGTGAGCTATTTTTATGCCCATTTCAGACCTGAGGAAATGGAAGCTCAGAGTAGATACAGAACTTGCCCAAGGTCACCAAACAGCAGCTAGCCTTTGATCCTTTTAGGACCAGGAGCAAACTGTACTAATGTGGGCAGAACAGTGGACTGGAGGCAGGGGGGCACATGGAACTATCACTGGAGATTGCAGCTGTAGTCCGAAGAGCTGGGAAGTTCAAACAGTTGAAAGCAAAGCATAATCGGGCATGGTGGCACAAGCCTAAAATCTCACCACTCAGGAGGTGAGAGCGAGAGATGGGCAGATGTAGAGTAGCCTGGGCTACGTTAGCTGCATTTATCTCAAAATAAAGTCGTATGTATCATGGCACCTGACCCAAGGGGAAGATTTGATTTGCTGTTTCTGTAGGAGAGGATGGAAACTGGCTGTCATCTCCACTAGAGTGTGAGCTCCATGAACTCAGACCCCTGTCTGGTTGAGCTAATACTCCACCACCGGTACCTAGCACATGGTAGGTGCCCGAAAAACATTGAAACAAGTGAACAAATACAACAGGCGATGTTCTTTTTACTCTCGTTTACCGAGGCCCCTGCTGTGGACATTGCAATCTTTCTGAGGCACCCGAGAGTCTGAAATTCTCCCTCATTAAGAAGGTGAGGCATGAAGTTCAAGGAGCATTGCCAAAGTAGAGCTTGGAGCTTCTGCCTGAGGCAGCCATGACGGAGGCCCAGAGTAACCATCCTAGTTGAACATGCTGATAAGTGACTGACGTTTGCTTCCTTGTCTCATCTTTTCCCCAGGGAGGTAGGGATCATTCTTCTCTACCCTAGATAGCTGAGGAACCTAAGGCCAGCAGGCCTTGCCCCAGCTCCTACAGGGTCATGAAGCTGGAGTTCACTTCAAACTCTGAAGCTTGCAGGACTTGGCAAGGTGGGCCAGCTACTTAGTCTCTGGCTAGGGTGAAATCGGAAGTTCCTTCCTGCTGACATAGTGGCACACTCCTGGTAACTCCCCAATAGTCGAGAAGCTAAGGCAAGAGGGTCACAGGCTGCAGGTCAGCCGTGGCTAAAAACCACAAACAAACGAACAGCAAGAAGATCCTTCCCCGTTTGCTCCCTGCCTGCCCAGCCACTCACCGGTACCCTCCCATACTCCTTTCCTCCATGGCAGACCCCGAAGCTCAGTGTGCGAGGTAGGCTGTTTCTTCAGCTTCTCTGAAAGTAAAGACTCCAGAGCAGGTCCTCCCTCCCTCCCTCCACCCCAGACTTGGAGGGCTGAGCAGGTGAGATGGGAAAGAGAAGAGACAGGTCCTTTCTGAGCAGAGGGTCCTGCTCGGTAAACTGAGTGTTAGCCATCGCGTAGGGTGGTTGTGAGGTCCAGCTGAAATCACTGTGTATGTCTGATGTTAGAGGAGGGCTTCATCCCAGACCAGCCAGGAGTCCAGCGAAGGGTCAGAATGCCCCACTCACACATTGTCATGCCTTTCTGGCTCCCTTCTGTCTAGTCTACCTTTAGCCTATTAGGTAGAGTTATTGTTCCCTGCCAGACTTGGAAGTCATACACCAACCAAAGGCAGGTAGTCTGCAAGTGGCAAGGGCAGACATTGCAAAGTGGAAGAATGTGATCCCCAAGTGTGTGGAGAGTCTCTTGACCTCCCAAGATTACAGTCCTCTGCCTTGGTGGTCAGATCTTGGGGTGACAGTCACAGTCTTACAAAGGGCTGGTTCTGCTGATCACTCCCTCCAAAGCAAGATTCAAAGGCACACCGAGGCTGTCCTCAGAGGCACAGCTCTATTATGAGCCTCTCCCTGGTCTCCTCACTCTGCCGGGACAGCAATGAAGAAGGGAAAATGGTTGTTGCATCTTGGAAGAAGAAAAGCGAACTACAGTCACAGCAAGGGTTGGGACATGAGCAGGGTCTGCAGGAATGCAGAGATGGGGCAGCTCCGAACGCTGGAAACTATCTATGCCTTTGCCCATCTTTAGAAACCACTCACTGAACAAGCCACAACGCCATTCTTTATCACCTTGTGCCAGCATCTCCTCTGCCATGCAGCCGTGGCTCTACCTCACACTGTCAACTTGTTGCTTTAAACAAAACCAGTCTCTTCTCTGTGGTTGCCTACAAGGCTTGCTGTTTACAATCTCTGATCTCCCAATAGTCTACAAAGTGTCTAGGTATGGACTTGCTTTTCATTTTTTCTACTCAGTCCTTGGAGTGCTCTTTCTGAGAAGCCACGTCTTTCTGCTTTGGAAAGTCTGCAGCTATTGTCTTGTGATGATTGCCCCTTTCCGGTTCTATGTTTGGAGCTTTGCTTAGATGGTAGCTCTCAGTGGCAGCCTTCAGACCTCTTCATTCTTCTTCAGAGTTTGTCTCTATGCTGTTGTGAATTCATTCAGTGCTGTCTTCTAATTCATTAATTTTCTCTATGACTGTATCCAAGTTAGAGCCATCCCATTTAGTGAGGTTTTTTCCCCCCTCTCCCTCCTTTACTTTTCTTCTCTTTGGTGGTAGGAATGGACCACAGGGCATTGTATATGCTGAGCTAGCACTCTACCACTCAGCTGCATTTCCAGCTCAGGTTTTATAATAGACTTTCTTTTCTTATTTTTTCTTTCAGGTTTTGAGCAACTACATCATGTCCTTTTAAGGAATATAATTTTTTTTAACTTATTTCCACATATGTCCTAGACATGCTTACTTCCAAGTTTGGCTAGCTTATTCTCCAAAACATCATCTTGAGTAAAGATGGCTTGCTGTAGGATGGTCTGTATGTCAAATTACTCTGATTGGTCAATAAATAAAACACTGATTGGCCAGTGGCCAGGCAGGAAGTATAGGCAGGACTAACAGAGAGGAGAAAAGAACAGGAAGGTGGAAGGAGACACGGCCAGCCGCCGCCAGGACAAGCAGCATGTAAAGATGCCGGTAAGCCACGAGTCATGTGGCAAGGTATAGATTTATAGAAATGGATTAATTTAAGATATAAGGACAGTTAGCAAGAAGCCTGCCACGGCCATACAGTTTGTAAGCAATATAAGTCTCTGTGTTTACTTGGTTGGGTCTGAGCGGCTGTGGGACTGGCAGGTGACAAAGATTTGTCCTGACTGTGGACCAGGCAGGAAAACTCAAGCTACAATGGCTTGCCCTAGGTCAAGGAACAGGCAAGCAGCAGAGCCAGTGTTAATTCCTCAGAGGTGCTGTCCTCTTGGCATCCTCAGTGATCCCACATTTAGAAATAAGGTGACAAGGAGTGCTGCTGCTCAAATAGTCAGTGGCTGGCCCTCAGAGGCAAGCCAGTACTTGTCACATTAGAATACAGGTGTCCCAGAAGTGCCTACACCAAGGCAACAAAGAGTTGCACCATGACCACTGCATGCTATGGCTCCAGGGAGGGGGCCGAATTCCCAAAGGCATGGCTCTGAGAAGGTCCTAGATCTCCCTCCGTAGTTCTGCAGGCTGAGGCACAGCCCACTTTCCTCCATAGTTTCTGAAGACTCTTGTGACTGGCGAAGCTTAGGTGGGCCTCTTCCCTCACTGAGCCTTGACTTCCTTATCTGTACAATATGAAGATACCACCTTGTCCTGTACGGATGGCAGGAACAATCACTGAAACAACTCACAGAAGGAGCTGGGCTTCCAGAACTGGGAACAGCTTCTGAAACTCTTCATACTTTTCTGCATGAGAAAATTTTACTTGATGGTGGGCATAAAGATATATAAAATAGGTACCTTTCTGGGTCTCAGTTTCTATATCTATAAAGTGGGCATGATAAGACATGTCTTAGAGAGACATTGTTAAGATAAAAGAAAGTGTGCTTAGCTGGGCAGTGGTGGTGCACACCTTTAATCCCAGCACTTTCGAGGCAGAGGCAGGCGGATCTCTGTGAGTTCTAGGCCAGCCTGGTCTACAGAGCAAGTTCCACACCACCCAGGGCTACACAGAGAAACTCTGTCTCAAAAAAATCAACAAATAAGAAAGAGAGAGAGGGGGGAGAGAGAGAGAGAGAGAGAGAGAGAGAGAGAGAGAGAGAGAGAGAGAAGAAGAAGGAGGGGGAGGAGGGGGGGGGGGGGGAGAGGGGGGGGGGGAAGGAGGGGGGGAGGGAGGGAGGGAAAGAGAGAGGGAAGAAAGGAAGAAAGGAAGGAAAGAAGACAAGCAAGCATGCTTGACATGTAGAAGAGATTTAGATATAGCCTGTTTCCAACCACAAGGGTGAAAGGCCACTCATCTGAACCTGTCTAACCAATTAGGCAAAAAGGTCATGATCTTGACTTTGGCACTCAAAGTTCTTAAAGCAAGTGACCCCATATCCCTCTGTCACTTGATTCATTCACCTCGTACCTCCCTGTTACCTTCCACCCCACTGAGAGCCAGGCGCTCTGGCTTCTGTACATACCCCTTCAGTCTCCACTGCCTCTGAAGGATCCCCACAGAGCAGGGCTGGCTGACGAGGTTGCCTGTCCCAGCATGGGCCTGGCATCCTCCCGATGTACTCCTGGAGCACTTTGCAAATGTGATCCTGGCACCTGGTTCCAGAACCTTCCACACCCTGGGAGGACTAGAAGGATGATGTCAAGAGTGAAGTTGCTGCTGGGGTCTCTAGATACCCCCTGTCTAGGGCTGCAGTCTACAAACAGATCTCCCCTGCTCTTTTGGGGGCTGTTGTGGAGACTTGTGGGAAGATTGTGAGAAGCAAGAACTGGCTTTTCCTCTGCAGGCACCGCAGCCTGCCTTGATTCTGGAGTTTCTTCATAGTTTGGGCTTATCTTGGGAAGAGTGTTTCAAACACTTCAAGGTCATGACTCAGTTACCCTCTCTGTCCTGTAGGGACATACAGTCACCCTCTCTAGAGACAAGGAGCTGGGGAGACTAATCATAGTCTCCCATAACCTCAGATGGAAGCTGGGCCCAGTAGGGTCTTATGGTACCTAGTGAGATTTTATGTTAATTTAGCATGAGGGACTGGGTGTTAGTTGCAGAGACACAGTTGGAATTCCAAATACCCACAGTAGTCCTCAGGAAAGGAAGCCCTGGTAGGGAAGGGAGTCTTCTTATTAGGGAGCTTCATCCCTGGGACTTTAGCCAGGAGGCCATGTCACAGTATTGCACCTGTGAAGGTGGCCTGGCACAATCTGCCATCCATTGTTGGCTGGGGCATCACATGGCATGATTTTCTCCCTACAATAGGGTACTTAATCTGAGTCATCCTGGGTTCAAGGAGCAAGGTTTGGGCTCTGGACATGCGAACCCTGTTTAGAGGAGACCTGGATACCCTGAGCCTAGAATTACTGGCTACTGAGCTGCTCAGTTTTGTCTCCTAGGCCACGGGGCCAAGGACAGATGGGGCATGTCTGGCTCTGAACATACAATCAGTTCTTCCTTCTGTTCACTTCTAGCCCAATCCTAGCTTACCTCTGGATCTTACTTTCCCTGTTCCAGTCACCAGGATTCAGAAGCCATTGCTAGAGCCTTGGGATGACCCCATTGAGCTCAATGGGACAGAAAATTGGTGTCTTTACATATGAACTGGTTACTGTCCATCACAAACCACCCCTCCCATTGAGAGTTTCATGAAGTAGCAATGCTAGGACACTTCCATCTACCTTTGTCTCTTTGCATGGTAGCTGGCCAGAGGTTCAGAGAGGGTAAGTAATCCCTTCATGGTCACACAGCAGGGTCTCCCCAACACAGGGGCCTGTCTGTAGTGATTGTGGCTGGTAACAAAAGGTGGAATAAAAGCAGCAGGAGGAACGGACATGGAACTGGAAAGAGGCCGGAAAGTCAGGATGTGCTGAGTGGTAGCCCACCCTGGAGTCATTAGCCCAGCTATCATGCTGCTTCCATTGGTGAGGATTAGCACAAACATCCCCCAGCTGCAGCCCTCCCTGCTGGACAGCTGTGCAGGCTTTGGGTGGCATGCCCCAGATGTGGGAGGCCCCAGGCTGGAGGCTGGACTTTCTCTTTAGTGACGTGGTGTGCTCTCCCAGCATCCTGAGGGCACGAGCCAGCCTCTGGCTCATCTCTGCTGTCAGGCCTGGTGAAGGACAGTCAGCATGCCTGGCTGATCAAAGGCACTCCCACCCTCTGGCTTTGGGAGTGTCAGAGCTGAAGAGGAGTGTAGAGAGCCCAGATGCCATTTTGCCATGCTTTGAAGTCCCACTGCGTTCTGAACAGGGTCTGGCTCTGGAGGTAGACCTATCAAACATAAACTTAACAAAGATTCTTTGACATGTGGTATGAGGAGCAGAAGAACTGAGTCCTGTCATCTTTGACCAATCTGTTTACCGTGGTGTGCCCCAGCCTCCCTGACTAGACCCGGATGGCATTGA